>JTDE01005839.1:31976-53891 GCA_014338405.1 Paragonimus skrjabini miyazakii
TCGTTTACCGTACCGGGCATTATATGCTGAGGCCACCAACAGTTGGGTCAAACCACGTGGTGGTCAAGCAACAACCCCCTTCAAACAGATCTTGCAGCAAATGTAACTAATCAGAGTGCCACTCCATTTTCTACGATTCACTCTCCGATTTTCATCGTCCTTCGCTCGCATCCGGACTACTACATAATGCTACTACGACCGATGTTTGCACTCCGAAACACACAGGTCGACATGCCGTTCCTGCCCATATGTTTGGCATATTGAAAATTGACGTCGGCTTTATTTCAGAGACTAAAGTCCAGAAATGGCCACCAACTTATTGAACTGAAGACACTCACACTGTCTACTCGATATGAGTTGTACGCTTAAAATTCCATGATCTCCACTATCAGTCAGGCTGTAACAAGTGCAGTCCTCAGTACAATCGCATCGGTTGATTGGATTCCCTTTAGCAGTAGACTCTGCGCCACCCATTTGACAAGGTTCATTATAAGCAGCCCTAGATACCAGATATTGGAAAGTCTTTTCATTGTCTCAGGTTGCATCCCAAATGACAGGAATGATAGCGTTTCCAGGGTTGCTTTTTTATCGGATGTAGCCGGTCTCACTAAGTCTTTGCAGCTAGTATGTAGTCATTTTAGCTGGGATAAAAAGCGCAGGTGCGCGGACTTCTCAAGGCAGACTCTTGTTAAGACGACGGATTTAGGCTGACGGCACATCCCTCGGCTAGTGATGAGTGGCTGCTGTAGCTGTGTACCAATAAGTGATTTTAGACATCCGGCTTGTCAGTGCTTTGCTTAGTACCCTCCTTCCCCGAACCAGACTTAGTCCCTGAGTAACTACATCATTGTTAGTTATAAGTGTTTTCGCTCAATTAAGACTTATCGTTCACGTTGGAACACATACGGCGATTCAAGCCGTGTGTTCGCACGATGGCGCTTCGGCCTTACCTGGGCAAGGTGGCGATCTCACCGACCTTAGCGGCTGAGGAACCAGCAAGGACTGTCAGTAGGGTGTGTGCACCAAATTGGTCTAGAATGCAAACTCAGTGGTTTTAGTTTTGACGATGCCACCAGCTGCACGACTTGAATCTCAAACTATTCAAGCAGCAAAAAATATAAAATGTGGCACAGTGGTCCGTAGGTTCAACAAACACTGAACATCAAGAAGGCTATTTGACACCGAACTCGACGATTCTCGCGGATATTGGTAAGAAGCTCAGGCACAGGCCAATTAGTGGTCGCTAATTTGACCTAACTAAAAGTTGGAGGTGGGATCTGAGGACATCAGTGGGCTGTTCAAGCTAATCCTTGCCCCTGATCCAAGGTGTCAGTTAAACTGCTGACGAGGCGGGTGAACCATTCAGTCAGCAAGGTTAGGTAGGTCGATTGAACATCTTAAAAAACGATTTAACTGGCTTTGCACCACTTCCGTGCTATTGCAGCCTGTCGTGCTCTGGTTAGTAAACTTGGAACTACCTTCGCAAACTGGGGTCAGTAATTGCATATGAGCTCACAAACGCAATAGGGCTGCTGTCCAAGTGCTATCGTGCCCACACATTTTAATGCGTTACTGCAATAATTGAATCTTTGACTCACATTTGTGTATGTATATAACATGGAAAGAACCACATCGGGTGGGAAACGTGCCAAAATTTAAGAGTAAAAACGTAATGCGCAGGGTGAAAAGGGGGGATAAAAAAGAAATTAAAACGATGCGCATAGAGACTCACAACACGAGCGCCATTGACTTTTGTTCTTCGCTACATCAGACAGCGTCATCAACCAAGGTGTTCATTGTCCTCCGGACCACAGCCAGGAATCCTACTAAAGCAAGCTTCACAGTGAGTAACTTCATACCCCGGACCCAAGTCATGCGCTGATCATCAGGTCGTCGCTTCCAGCTTAACGTACCACTCAAATAAGGCACGATGCAGCGGGCGTTGCGCTAGCTTTCGCGAAATTTGGGCAAGCCAACGAAGCCTGAGACAAGGTCAATATGATTAAGGGTTGACAGAGTTTATCCGTTCCGAAGACACGTCGGCGAACTTGGTCATTGCTGACCCGTTGTTGCCATCACACACCGCTAATTCTTCGAAGACACCGATGATGGAAAACGGGCACTAGGAATATCCTCTGCGCGAATCGACCTTGTTTCGGAGCCATACAATGGGGATTGTATACTCGGCCCTCCACAGAAAGACTGAGACCATGCCGACGCCACAGATGGCGTAAGTTGGCAAACGCCATCCGAGCATTCGCTGTGCGATTTGTAATCTCATTAAACATTCCACCAGCGTGGATACACTTCCCAAGTTATATGAACTTCTCGGCTACTTCTAACTTCACCGCCAAGGGGGAAGGCAGGCGCGGAGCCCTGTCAATCCTGCAACGGCATCTTGAACTTAGTAGGTGCAAAATCCATATCAAACTGATGAACTGAAGCCTCTAATCTGTATAGGACATTCGAGGTTCTCTATGATCCCTCGCAGATTAGGGCGATGTCGTCTGCATGCTCTACGTCTTGAAGTCGAGTGTCTGAGGACAAATCCACGCTACCATATTCGCAGTTTGCAGGGCGCACTCTAGAACCTCGTCTACCGCAAAGTTGAATAGGAAGGGAGAGGCTAAACAACTTTGTCGCACCCCACTTGAGGTGCTAACGATCAGTGATACGCTACCGTAAGCCCTAACCCTGTCTGAGGTCTGATGTTCAGTTATTTTCAGGATGTTCACATACTTCTCAGGCACAGCCCTTTTCAATAGACAGCTCCAGGGCACAGCTCTATCAACCGAATCGAAGGTCCCTTGGATGTCCAAGAAGGTAACAACTGTTCGTTTTCCATGTGAATGGCGGATTTCAAGAATCTTGCGAAGTGTGAAGATGGGATCGGTGCGGCCATGACCAGAACGAAACCTAGTTTGCTTTTCACGGATATGTTCTTCGAGCATTTCACTTAGCCTACGAGCAGCTTTGACGCAGTAGGAATCTGTGATTTACAAACGAAGTGCGTGAGCCCTTTTCAAAAATAAGAACGATGTTAGCCGAACCTCAATCATTTGGAACTGAGTTTCTGGGGCAGAGACGTCAGCTCCTCAACTAAGGCTGGACATCCATTTACACAAGGAGCAGGATGGAGTTCGAATGGACCGGGTGGCTTGTGACATCCCAAAAACTTTATTTTGGGAGACTTCTGTTTGCAAGGGCGGAGAGACGTCAGCAGACCAATGAACTCAAACAAGGCCCGAAGACGTTGTCAATGGCGCTCGGGTGGCCAGTTGATTTGATGTTGGAAATGCCCAGCTCGGCGTCCTAAGTGTCGTAGCAGGTCAAAAATACGCTCACCATTGTATCCGCAGGTTACCTCGCCCACACCTGGCTTCCTGCTACCATTTGCTCGGATGAGATGAAAAGCTTTCGAGAATTCTCGCCAATAGCGGCGTGTTCCATCTCGTTAGCGCGTTGTGTTCACCAGGCCTCGCGATCCTCTCGTAGTTGCCACTGGAGAAAATATTCCGGCCAGTGTCGAGAAGTTACAATGATCGCATAGAGACTCAGCGGTCGGCAGCTGAACGAGTAGCAGTACCACACAAGGCAGTACTGCAATTATGCATTGCATTCCAGTGTGCTTCAATGTCGTGCGGTGGATGTGGACGTACACTAGAGGTAAAGGCATACTAGTAAGCGTAAAGCGCCTGTGACGTCAGTTTGTGATTGACGGTGAAGTGGTCTCCCACCAGTGTGCAAAGGGAACTTGGTACATAACGGTATATGATCGGAATCCATGCAAGTGCTCCAGAGTGAATTGCAATCTTGGAAACAGCCACGCCACCGATAGCTCACGGCCATGTGGTCAATCTATGTCCGCGGTTGACTTGGCGATGGAGGTCGCCAGGTGGCGCATTGACCCCTAGAACGTCGAGTATTAGTGCCTACTTGGTCGTTCCAACCGTGGTATACGGTTGTAAACGTCCCTCTTAATTTAGGCCGGTCGATAATTTTACCACGTTCCACGTGGTGATCATAGGTCATCTGTAAAGCTCTAGGCATTAGCTTGACCCTGGGTATTCGCTGAGTACCTGCAGTTCCGGAAAGCAAACCTTATTAAATATTTGGCAGGGTTCCGCTTTAGATGAGGATGGGTAGTTCGGTTTTTACCCTTCGTTTAACCACGGGACAGTATCGCACTTATTACTAGTCAGCAACCGTCACTTTTCCCCAACCACAGCGATTGTGCTACATTTACAGCCTATTAAGTGTTGAGTAGTACCATTCAAATACATGAATGTACCGCCGGCAAGGTTCTCATATTTCATCCCGGGTTAGGGTGTGTGACGAACCGTGTGGCAGTTTCAGTACCAAGGGCTTTCACTATTGTTCAGTTTCATCATGACAAAATAATGGAAGACTGCCTAGGGCAGTTGCAGATAGCTTCCGGAAGACTGGCAGGTGCATGTTGATGGTTGTGTGTTTGACATTTTTCAGGTCGTCCAGATAACACTAGACAATGCTTTGTGTTTTTCCACGTATTCTGTGACACGCCAGATAGCCTTTAAGTGATTTCTCCAAGACGGCACCTAGATTTGCTGTTCGCTAATAAAGTTTTGGAGTTTTTTGACCGGTTCGTTTATCAGCAGTGGTGGGAACCTTGGAATCGAAATAAAGGTCTCTTTCTCCAAGGCTAAGGCGGTCATCGCTAATCTGAGTCCTTTGGCGACGGAGGGCCTAGGGCGTGAGCGTTCGAAGCAACTGTGAAAGTAATACTACTGTACAACTGCGAAGCAACCATCCGACCACCAATGTCTGTACTCAGTAACATCCACCTGGTAGCAACGTCGATCAGATTAGCAGGCAGATGCTTGGTAATGAAGGTCATGCAAGCTCACTTGCCACCTATCTAAAGGTGCATATACCCAGGTGGGTGATTCACCTGCTGAGAGTGTCAACTATATGTGTGCCATACCATTCGCTAATTAGTAGTGACTCGTTTGGTCTGTGATCGGGTGGTTTTATGATGATAGTTTCGTTTGTATTATGCCGGTTCTCTGCCACTTCTTTTCATCATCATCATCATAACAGCCATAAGCCTGACCAAAAGGTACTATAGCTCGGGCCGCCGATCACCTCATCAATGACTTGGAATACCCTAGAAGAAAAAGTTACTAAAAATGTGAAAAATCAGTAAAAGATTAGGCGGAAGAAATACAAATGGTATGGATGCAGGTACGCCATTGACTGTGACACACCACCATCTCGGGTAGCGTTTCTAACCAGCGGTTTGGATGGTCACGAAGATCCTAGCCAGGTAGGCGATCTGTACCCACCTGGTTCAATGGAACGGCGAGGGTTTTCATATTTCGTGACCACGTTGTTGGTTGATCATTATGTAGTTTCACCCAACTGTTGGTGGTCTCAGTATATAATGCCCGGTACGGTAAACGTTCAGCTGACATGCGGAGTACGTGACCCAATCATCGCAGGCTGTGCAACGTGATCAGTTGAACAATTGATCACACATCCCGAGCGTTCCGGACTACGCGCCGGCGAACGGCCACATTGCTTACGCGATCAGCCCATTTGATGTGGGCTAATTTGGTGGAGAAAACGATGGTCAAACACAGCAAGCTTGTTGATATCTTCCCTGAGAACAGGCCATGTTTCCGAACCACAGAGCAAAATAGAACGTACACAAGCAATATATACCCGTCCTTTTAGCGACAACCTAACGTCTTTTCGACACCACAGATAACGCAGTTTGTATCGTTGTTCTACATTTAGTCGGCCTCTGATATATTGCTGTCAGTGGTGGTGATGATGGTGTTGACAGGAATGTTTTCTAAAATGCCTCCTTGGTCTTCTGATGCAGACACAATGTTTAGACAGCATTGTGCTTGCTGGTGGCATGAATGCATAACTAAAGAGAAGCGGTTGTGCGGATTGTTCGAGGTCCTGGCGTGATGCACTGATGATGGTCGTTACACATGTACGCGTCCCACGGATTCTGCTTATCACATTCCACACTTAAACCTAAAAAGCGGTAATGTATCACATAGAGACTGCCTTCTGTAACCCATTTACGGCACCCGGTTGACCATATAGTAATGAATGACCAAATCGGAGGAGCGATTATCCCAACACTCAATGGAGTATCTCAACCCGTCGGTGAGATATGTCAAACGCTCATAGCGAATAGACTGTGGACAACACGAGCGACCGGACGAGCCTTCGCGCAACGAAATCGGACGAACGGACGAGGAATGGCATGGAAAATAACTACGATGGAAAGCGTCCTGCACACACACGCACAACCAGACAGAACTGCACACGACGTGTGAATGGGAACCGCCGCTGTGTTGTGGACTGGGATTCCGGTTACTAAACGCGAGCGCGCGTATGACGTAGGGAGGTTCGAATTGGACAATAGCGATTTTATTTTATTAAACGACTTTTTGCTACAATGTGACCTACAGCTCTCGGTGATACCACTGTGGTTCGTTTTACGGTAACCACCTTAAATTTGGTCATGCTGTTGGTCGTTCAGTCTGTTTTACCATTTGTTCAGAGGTCCTCCGTTCGCAGACATGAAGTGGTCAGTCCAAATTTGAGCGGATAGATTGCAAAAAATGTTTATCAATCGGTGCCGATAGTCAGGCTTTCCAAGGCAACAGATTTGTGACCCGAACAAGTGTTAGACGGAATCTTCCACAACTATCTTCCGCGTGTTTCGATACAGTGAACTGGTTTTAGTTGTGTCGAAGCGTCGCTGATCACCTTTTTCTGCTTTTACATGACAAGTTAAGCTAATGAAGGCAGTCTTGTAACCGGTATGACGTTGAAATTTTAACGTTCAATAATCTTTAAACAGGATGTTTCTAGCCTTCTGTTTTAGATTCAGCAGACAACAATCACTTTTCTTCAAGGGTGCTGTTAGACGTAGTGGACAGTTGATGTCTGGAGTTGCTGTATCCAAAACTATGTCACCTCTTACTCTGCTGCCCTGTTTTGCTGTATTGCTTTTGTTAATCTGTTCGATTTAGGCATTTGATTTATTAACGCCTCGCTCATTTTGCCACCTCATGTGCTTGGGTTTTGTCATACCCTCAGTAATCGGTCGTTTTTGTTCCAGGGAAAACTCTACTCGCTAAGGCGGTCGCCAATCAGACATCTGCTACGTTCTTGCGTGTTGTCGGATCCGAACTTATTCAGAAGTTTTTAGGTGATGGTCCGAAGTTGGTCCGGGAATTGTTTCGATTGGCGGAGGAAAATGCGCCCAGTATCGTATTCATTGACGAAATCGATGCTGTCGGAATTAAACGGTAGGTTTGACGCTTTCTCTGATGCGCTCCTTTTTTTGCACATCCCTTTGTTGGATATAGGGTGATTTGTATTAGTTTACCATATCAGCGTTTTTTAATTAACTAGTACATCATTGGTAAATGATTGTATAAGGACGAGTTGTTCTCTTTGTTTTTCAATCGGGATAAATACCATCCGCCACTAGAACGCAGATCCACTTAGTGGAAGTGATGAAAAGACACATCTCTAATAGTACTGGAGTGCCATCTTCATTGGTTCTTGATTGGGTTGGTAGTAAATGAACAGAGTGATTCACGTTTATACAACATCCTCAAACACAGACACATCGTGGCCGGCCTTGTTTTTGTCTGAATTCTTCGGGTAGAAATAGTCTGAAGGAAGTTCGAACAGATAACCTTTGTGTTAAGAACGCGAAGGTCAAGTGATTCACTCTTGTAAGTCTTGTCACAGCTTTTGAATGTGCAGCTGGTACACATATCTGCTAACAGTGAAGCAGATTGGTTAAATGTAACACTTCTGAGGTTCCACGCATTTCCTCCATTCATTCTGGTGGGTGTGTATTATGTATGCTTTATTGACGCCTGCTTATATGAAGAAAAAACGTTCATTTTTTTTCTTTGATAACATCTAGGTGAATTCATGTTTGTTGATTTGTAAGGTGGCGTAATTGTTAACAGTTTAGTCGAACGAACAGTAACTCAGATTTCGTTGGCGCTCTTTTCATACTCCATTCTCATGATGGTACTATTGCTAATAACAATAATAATAATAGATTTGCTGTGTAACCGAATCGTTTCATCTGTTGCGAGCTAACACTGCTTAGCTGTCTTCGGTTAATCAGTCGGCACTATATGGGCCACCTTGGATGGTTCAGTTGCGTTCACTGCCTAGTCCGTAAGTAGGAATCGCGCCTGTTATCACCTTTCCTACTGGCTCCTGAGAAAATCAGACAGTATATATATATATATATATATACTAATTTATATATATAATTATATATATATATATTTATATATATACTAATTTAGGACTTCTCACCATGTTCTTTTCGGGGCAGATATGAATCCAATTCAGGCGGTGAACGGGAAATACAACGAACTATGTTGGAGTTACTCAATCAGTTAGACGGCTTTGATTCACGGGGTGACGTGAAGGTCATCATGGCCACCAACCGAATCGAGACGCTGGATCCAGCACTGATTCGACCTGGTCGTATTGACAGAAAAATCGAGTTTCCTTTGCCTGATGAAAAGACCAAACGACGCATCTTCAACATCCACACTAGTCGAATGACCTTAGCTGAGGATGTGAACCTGGAAGAGTACGTTACTTCAAAAGACGAACTTTCTGGGGCCGATATAAAGGTAAATTTACTTCACTGTCATTTTAAAATGCTGCTGCTGAATCATGTCTTTTTGTGTTAGTTCGTCACACCGTTTTTACAAAATGATGTCTCCAACTCAAACACTAACCATTACCACCTCAAACGATATTGGATGGTGTCTGCAACTGGTGATGTGCACCATTTTTCGGTTCTCAGCTGAGTAGCCGTTGTGTTATGTTTACACTCTTCATGAGCACCATCAAGAACACAATTAACCGATTGTTTGACACCGTGGCTTAGGATTTTCTTTCATCAACGTTTTATCAGAATCCGTTTTGTCCGGGATTGCGTGAACGATCAGGTTGAGTATTGGACGTTAATACGGACACTTTTTACATCTTGTTGTAAGACTGAAGAGAGTCAATAACTCGTTATGTATTCTAATCGCGTCCTTTTCCAAATTTAACTGTTTCCTTAAAGCCTTACCGGATATCTGGGGAAAATCGTTATTAGTATGAGTGGTAGTATGCAACACATTTGACTTTCGGAGTCGTCGATGGACAAAATCCGAGTTACTTGGAAATCGCATTCATATTTGGGCTATACTAGTGCCACGATGGTAACTTGAACTGTATATATTGTAATCCAGCATGACCGCTGCTGCACTTTCCACCTGCTCAATAAATATTTTCCGGGACCTTAGTTCAGTTTTGTCGCTCTACCAAATGTGACCAGAAAAGTGAGCGGCACGGGGTGCGTGAATGGACCGCCTGTGCTGCCTATGCAACACAGTTGTGTTCACAGTTTGAAATTAACGCAGTTTGTCTTATGCACAAACATCTACATATTATCATCGTACAATTTTATGGACTGTGGTCTAACTCATCCTAAATCTCAGCATCCGTATCTCAAGTCGGTAATGATCTGTTTTCAGTCGAATCCGACGAGGTCGTTCGCAACATTTGTAAGATTCAAAAATAAGGAATACCGTAAACCTGATTCGATACTGATCATTCATTTTACATTCGTCAGGTTTATGATACTTTATTTAGTTTCTCTCAGCATGTTCATTCAGTGGTCAAGTGAAATACGCGCTTGCATACTTGATGACCTCACGTTCACTTATGGCTCGGTTGTTTATTTCCAGGGTGTAGACATCTTGGTGTTGAATGTTTGAGTGTAAGCAGTTGTTTTTAGCAGTTAGACCCCTTCCCTTGCCATTTTTTCTAAGCTAAGGCTTGCTTTTTTCTTCGTGGTTTTACGACAATCAAGCATAATCAAGAACCACTGTTAAATTCTTGTCTTTAATGATGGTGATGACTGTGTGGCGTTGCCAGTGTTGACAGTTCATTTTTCGATCAGTTGGGTGGAAACCCGTAGAAAATACCAAAAGTACTACCTGCATTAACCCATCGACCATTGGCTGTCTAGTAAGCAACAGTTGCGTCGATTGTTGATTTTGTTACACTTACTCACACCTGGGCGACGTTTTCTGATTTGTTTAGCGTCAGATCGTTTGGTCAGTGCGATTTGTTTGATCAATCTTAAACGGACGACTAAAACACTAAGCGATTTGTGAGCCGACGTGGTATTTTCCATTTCCAAAGTTTAGGATGGGAAGCCAGTGAACGGAGCGTGTTTTTTTTGCCGCAATGGATACCTTCTTGAGGGCAACAGTACAATGCCTGGGCTTTCGGGATCTCATTGTGTAACCCGGCCTTTCACCAACCGACTCGCGTTAGGTGCTTTGACTATACGAAATCTCAAACATGGATTGATACTAAACCGTGAGTATCAACGGGACTGTAGGATATGGTCAAAGTCCACAGCGAATGGATCACGGATAGCACGAGGGATCCATCGACTCGTCGCCGAGTGAAGTCGGCCCCATGTGCGGGAAGCGGCAAGCTAAAGGTCACCAAAAAAACACCAGCCAAACAGAACCAAGCACAAAACTTAATTAAAATCCCACTGCATCCTGGGCCGGAATTCCGGTTCACGAACACGAGCAGCGTGGGAACGCTTGAATCAGACAATACAGACTCTGCTTTACTGAACGACTTTCCGTTGTGTTGGTGCCGTGACCTGAACACAAAGTACTTGACCAAGCCGATTCGCAGGTGGAGATGTAGAAGGTTGTCTGTCTGGATTCGAAACGATTGCAACGTGCAGCGGACTGAGAGGCGACGTATGTTTGTAACAACAGTGGGAACACTACTCGCCAATTGTACTAAGGCTTCCTGTGCCTTTTGTGGACAACTAATGACCGCAATCACGTATCAGAAAACGTTGACGGCACTGATTCAAAAGATTACCGAAAAACAAAACAGCGGGCCATGCATTGTTTTTATGGTGCCGGAAATCGAGGCCTCCTGGTCCGTTATCATCATTTTTTAAGGCAGTTAACTTTGGGTCTACGGGAATCAAATGTGAAAACAAGGGCAAGTTTGGTGTGAGAGAGATTCACCGCTAATTTGCCACCTGAATTTCGGGAGAGAGATCACAGATGCTGATCCGTTGATCGAAATTACATGGTTATCCGTACGGATGGAAGTCGAAAGGCTAGACGTCGGTGATTTCGAAAAGAATATTAAGTAGCTGAGAAGAGCGATGAGAAGTTCGGGGATGAACGTGGTAGTAGGAAAATTAAAAACAAGACGGGCACGTGAATGAACCTACCGCAGTCACTACTTTGTAAAAGAAAAAGGAGCATTTTGCCTATTGTCATTCCGAAAGACGTCCTTTTTTCTTGTCTTCCCGTGGTACTGGACAGTCATGGAAATGTTTCATTGTAGAGCAAAAGATCGCAATAGTAGACATGAGGTCTTGAGCCTCAATTACAACTCGAATAGGTCGGTTGTCCGTTAAGTCAAGTAGTTAGAATGTATTTGTAATCAAAGGGTCGGCGTTACAGGTACCGATAGATGGTGCCAAGCTACACCAAGTAGTGCGACAACGTGGGTGAGACGGTAATTCCTGCCGATCTCTCGCGTCGATTGAAGAGGAGTGAATTACTTATTACTGGTAGTGTTATAAAAATGTACCACAATAAGGCGAATGTTCGATGCCGAGTGGATAGAATTGTTTCTAAATCCATACCAAAATGTTCTTTTCAAGCCGTTAAGCAATGTGTTGGTGAATTCGCACATCCGTTCATTCATACGAATGATCAGTATGGATTTTGTTTGTGAATCGAACGCCCGATAAGCCCGCGACCAGGTGCAGAATACAGACTAATACGTATGTGAATACCATTGAAGTTTATTTGAAAAGTGGAGGGGCCATTACAGGAGGTTTGTGGAAAGGAATAATTCAATGGACAAGCATCCCATTTTTGTCGCCGATCCTGTTGACTGGATAAGTAGATTGAACCTACCAATTTTGCACGCCTGTAAAAGGCAAAATAATATTCCTCGTAGACATGCGTCCCGGTTACTGGCAACTGCCAATGGCACAGAAGGACGGCAAGGGCCGTCTTTTGTGCGAATTGGCAACATTACGCATTCTTTAGGACGCTGTTCGGTCTTTACAATGCTGCAATCACCTCCAAACTTCTGCTTCCCTTTTTGGAAGGTCAAGAAGGGCGATATCGTAACGTTCTTCAATACAGTGCCGGAACATTCAGAAAGGTTTAGGTCAGCGTTGCAACGAAGCCTGCCTGAAGTTCAGCAGAATGAGATGCCAAATCGACCACAGTACCATCGTTTCTATGGGATACGGTTGGGAACGGGAAAGTTCGACCATTGTCAGAAAAAGGGACAGCTATCATGAACTTCTCAACCCTAAAATCGAGGCGGCCATTGAAGTCCTTTCTCGAGGTTTTCAGAAAGCTCATTCACTTTTCCAACTGTCGAAAATGGAGATAAAATTCGTTAGGACTAAGGATTCGGAGATGGCGAACATTCGACGTGACGTTCCCAGCATACGTCGATGCCTTAGGATCGCCATACCGAACGAACTGTTCACGATATCAGTTGATGCAGGTGTCATCGGAGTCGAGACGGTTCCTCCACAACCGTCATGGACAACTGGCTACGTTAATCAGGTACTGACGGAAGCAAGTAGAAAGTATTCCGCTACGGAGTAAGAATGCCTAGCCACCATCTGGGAGGTAGAAGAACAGGAGGCTTATCCGATAGCGATAATCTTTCATGTCGAGACGGATGACACACTCCTTGTCTGACTGACGACGGCGAGAGATCCATGCGGACGACTGGCGCTCTGGATATTTCGACTACAAGAGTTCAGTTATGTCTCACCTGTTAATAAAAGACTGAAGATATACCGGACGCATTGTCATAATTAGTAATTGGAAGTGAGCTGCCGTGAATAGAGTAGTGATTATCGACAAGTAAATTGTGATCAATCAATAGCACACTCAGTAGGTATGTGAAATGTGTACATTTAATCAAAGGAACCAAACGCAGGGAATTGCTTCCGGAGTTAAAGGAGGTGTTGCACATCTAGGACGGGATACAGCTGAAGAACAGCCAACTTATCGTTGATTTAGAGTTGTACGACGACCGCCATTTATTCCGGTTGACCAGAAGGAACGTGTAATTCTACTTGCACACATTGGTGTTCAAACAAAACGTGAATGCTTGTTTCATTTACTACGACGAAGGGCGCTTTGGTCCACGATGCGGAAAGATGTGATCGATTTAATTCGGTTCCAAATGCCGGCAGAATCAAGACCGAATGACGACACCTCTAGTACAATCCTTTCCAACAACGCAAATCACACACATGGGGTACATGTATTTTTGGTCCTTTCCTAACAAATCCAGAAGGAAATCGTTTTTGTTATGCTCGACCACTTCATGCGGTAGGTGGAAATCATTTTTAAGCGAAGCAGTTGCACACGTCTTTAGGAACAACGTTCTAGAACGTTTTAGATTACCGCGGAGAATCGTCACGCATTAGAGCCCGTGTTTTAAGGGCCGGTAATTTATTTCAAAGAACATCCCCTTACCACTCTCAGACGATCAAGTTGACGGAGCGATTCATTCTTGCAATGAAAGAATAGCTGGACGGTACGGTCAATTATTGGGAAGAAAAAAATACTAAATGTATTGATTGGATATCACATGACGCAGCCTACAGCATCGTTGAGTTCACCTTTCGGACTTACACAGTAGGAGGCCCAAGATTCTTTTGGATGTCTGTGCCTCAAGACGGAGAGTGACAATCATTACCCCAAGAACGATAACACATGGGACACCAGACGCTTGAATGGACAAGTAAAACATAGCGCCAAAGTTAACAAAGATGGGACATGAGACACAGTACATAAATGACTCTTGTTAACGATCGAAGACCACGTAAAAGTAAGAGGCTATGGTAAACCATAGACATCCGGCTCAGGTGCGGGTAAGTTCAAAATATGATAGAACCGATCCCTGACTGTCATATATGACAAGAATACGTGCTGTCAGATCTGTCGCCGTCCTGGCGGTGGACAAGTCAATGGCGAACTTGTGGCACCCAGGCACAATCGCAACACTCTTTAAAGAAGAGGTGAGTGTGATGGGCAGTCTCGTCGTATACACGATTAGTATCGCAGTCGGTGGAACATGTCAACGCCTCTGTGGGACATGATTAAAGCCCACAACGATTGGACCTTGGACAACATGAGGCATCAAAAGAGCCATCATTGAACGAAATCGGTCCCACGAGCGAGAAACGGAGTGTTAAACCACGTTGTGGGGTGAAATTCCGATTCCTAAACACGAGCGGAGCGCGAGTGTACGAATTGAATGTAAAGAATGATGGTTCACTGGAAGACATTTCGCCATAATAACAGCGGTAAAACCGTGTGGGAATGCATCGCAAGAGAATACGATTTATTCCTTCTGGTTCACATTATACTAGATCACGTAGTGATGCAGGAATCTGTTTAATTATGTTGAAGGCGATTTCGTGACTCAAGGTCCATCACTAGGTTTTACACAGAAGCTAGTTAAAAGGATAAAGATGTTTCATTGCCAACAGTGTGAATCCAGCGAGCTAGGTTATCACCACAAAAACGCTCGAACCTTGCTCACATTTTTTTGGTGATGGCGCATCGAGTTGAGTTCCTGTCTTCTTTTCTAGTGGATGTAATCTTTCCTTTGACACGTGAAATCTGAGATTTAGCACACTAGGTATCCAGAGCTGACACGTTTTTCATTTCAGCATGAGACCTGATGGTCCAACGTGCGCAAATGCTAGGCAACATTGTCTTCAGTTATCAGAATGTCATCAAGATATGCACGCGTATTAGATATCTTCAACATGAGAGTCGATGTTACGCCGAAAAATAGCTGGTGCAGACTTAATCCCGAATAAATGACGGGTGTAACGAAACAATCTTACGTACAATGCAAGGGCGTGAACCTTCATTTAGTGTATTCTGTTAGTGTCATCAGCATCATCATCATTGCAACGGCTTGGCGTCTGACCAGAAGATACTGTGACCAGGGCTGCCGCTCGCCTCCATAAATTGTCACTGTATCATTGGGTTTTATCGGTGGTACTATTGATGTCACCGAGCCGAATACTAGAGGGTTCGGTTGTACCTTCTTTCTGGAGCCGACGTATTTTTATTTTCGGTCGTATTATGTAGAATGTAAAGTAGGTTGTTGACGTTCCACTACTTCGGCATTGCTTTCGGTGGGAGTACAACATACTTTCTTAGCTTCCTTCACTTCGTCTGGTTGAAAGATTTGCATGCACATCCAAAATTTTAGATACACGTGGTCAAAACTCTGTTGTGTTAACACTTAACAGAATACCGGGAAGATGTTCACTCTAGTCTCGATCAAGTACATTTTAACCCGGTCTTTTAATCGCATGGACACCTAAGTAGTTTACACAATTTTTGTAGGGCACATGAACAGTGAATGTACCGTTAACACACCGTTTGACCAATATAAGATTGCGACTGAATTATATGTAAATTCATCTGCGGAGTCTGCAACAAGGTATCAGTTCGCCATATTTTACGGCAGATCCAGTATCGAGTTTGAACGCAATATTTTGCCCATTCACATTTAGGAAGATAATGAATGGCACACTTCGCTTTACTCCATGACGGTGGCTGACCGTTGTGTCATTAGCCTATTGAATACTCAAGTTCTTATCGGTTAGATTTGTTGATCCGGCGGTAGATTTTCAAACACTACGCTTGGAAAGACGTTTTAAATAAGATCTCTTGACGGAATCGGTAAACTGAATTCAGGTGTTTAAACTCAGTCGGTTTTGAGCGATATTCATCACAACAGTTGCAACACAATCCCTCACGAGGCATAAAGCTTGTCAACAGCAATGTGAGAAGCGGGCCCCACAGCGAAATTTCTGCAAGTTCCTCGACCAAATTAACATGACGCACAGTATTAAATGCTTTCTTCTACGCTAAGAATTTTTCATTTGAAGATAGCAATCGCTCACGTGCCTTTTTATCACGGATGCCAACACTAAGTCCTCGGATAAGCATTGCCTACTCGATGTGATGCAGTGAGATTGGTCCGTAGACACTATGTGTAGGAGTCGAGAGCCTTTTTCAAATCAGTTTTCTTCCTCCATAGCAAACCTTCTTTTCTTTTGATCATTTCACATCGTCCCGATAGTCCAAGCCACAGTATCTTCGGATCACGTTCATAGCATTTGTGAATAAATAAATAAGTGAATGAATGAATGAGAGATCGTGAGGTGAGTTCGTTGACGGGTTCATTAGTGTGTTGACGTATTGTATGGGAATCGTAGCATGCTGCAAAAACATATTCACCCCCTCACGTATTATCTAGTGATGAGTCTTGTTTGTTATCTATTTATAAGTTGTCAGAATCCCTTTGTTTTCCCTGATCAAGGCAATGATGCAGTAATTCAAATTTTAAAATGTCACCCGCATTTTGATTGTTGCCAAACACAGCAAATTGATGCGTGTTATTTGTAAAAGTAGTTTTCAACTGTTGCTCGGCAGTGGGTTTTCCGTAGGTAGGTTCAAAAATGTAGAAGGTGCATTGAGAAAATTTGCCATGATTCGATCAGTTAATACTCTTCGCAAAATTATGTTTGCCACTTAGACAGAATTATAGTACTACAATAACAGCACAGAACAATTACAGCGCAATCGTTCCAGCTTAAGACAGTACTCACTGGGAACGAAAAGCATGTGAACAAGGAATTCCGCTGATGGATACGATGTTCAATTCAAATAGTTATCAACAAACTGGCGGCAGTGTGTGTGGGATGTTGTAAACTCCTGGAAAGATATGCCGGATCGTCCAGGGAATAGTAATGTGCTTGTTAGAAATCGAGTTTTTCTCTTTGTAATAAAGAAAATGGAAAATCTTGGTTCCGGGAATAATCCGACTATCCCCACAGACTGCTCTCAGGTCAAACCAGAAGACGAGTGCAAAATGCTAATTTATCCCGCTCCAAAACGTGTTCGACAGGGAGAAAAATACAGGGTATTTATGTGGTGCATAGTGACCTACAAACACTCGTGAACCAGAAGATCGAAGAAACGTTACTAAAAGTAGCACTCAGGGTCACTAAACCACGAATGAGCATGGCGGGATAAGGGTCGACTAGGTAAACAATAGCGGTACACTTGCAAACTTATCTAGTTAATTATATCAAGCCTCAATAGTATCCCTTCTAATGTCATTACGAATACAACAATAATCCATAGGCCTCAGAGCGTCGTAGGTTCAATAAGCAACCGTATGTCTCAATCAAGTCACCTGGGTCACACGTGAATATTGTGAATAAGGCTGTATCTAAAGGTTAATGGGTGTCTTTTTTAAGTAATCGGGTCCCTTTTCCTTCCTTGTTTTCTTGGCTGGGATTTGCTTCTTTCTTCGTTGTTATATGGGATTTAATCATTAGCTAGAACCAATGATGCATTTTTATCTATGATGATATTGACTGACAAAACATGAATGTGGAAGTAGCGTGACACACACGAGAACAGGAACACAGGAATACGGGCGAGTAGGAGGCCGGCACATGGATAGGTCAAGCGAACTACGTCACGGGTATGATGGCATGGTGAATCGGAGGGAGGGAGAGGGTAATTGTTTCAGCGCAAGAGAGTCATTGAGTACAAAAATGAGTAAACTATTAAGTCGGTGATTTCTGTATTTTTTGGGACGGACTATGGGAACTAATTGCTAGGGTTAACATTCATTACCCAGTACCTATTTTTTACCCACCGTTTAACTTTTTTTTACAATTCCCAAAGTTAACCTGTTTGTTTCGATGACTGGTAACTTTTGAAATATCCTTTGACGGTCATATACACCGGAAGTTTTGAATTATTCTCAACTTATTTCTCATAGGCCATCTGTACGGAAGCCGGTCTTCTCGCTCTGAGAGAAAGACGTATGAAAGTTACACATGAGGACTTCAAAAAGGCCAAAGACAATGTACTTTACAGAAAAAGTGAAGGCACACCCGAAGGCCTGTATCTCTGATTTGATGCGTTCAGTAACTTACTTCATACACACTTGCTTGTATAGAATGTTCATTATCCGTCTACGTCCGCTCGTCCTCGGGTTACCATTCGTGATATACGATTGTATTCTCCACTAAATCAATGCTTGTTATGGTTCACCAATAAAACATTTTTGTTCCAATACTTTAGCTTCTTGTTGATTTTCACGAAAAAAGTTTGGACCTACAGACACCGGTTATTCCGTTTTCTTATTACGTACTGTTTGCGAATCTCTGAGTTGCCTTTTCTGAGGTAGATTCAAGAAAAGGTTAAGTATGGCGTGTTACACAAACTAACTTTTGTGAATCACCGTTCACCCAGTGGTAGTTCGTGTTACTTTTAAACTGTCATGTGGACGCTCTAAACCTGTAAGGAACGACATACTGAATGCCAATTTTCGAAGATCTAATTAAACAGTACATATTGTGTAGACCAATGATGTCGGGGAGCGCCTTTTCGGTCTTTAAACTATATATGGAATATATGGTTACGTTTTCAGCTTTTATAAAATGAGGGGGTTTACTGCTAATGTGACACTAGATCACAAGTAGGCTTGACACCATGGAGGTGCCGCAACCTAAACAGGCGCACTCGTTATAATCAGGGCAGGCGCGTGATTTCTAGTTATTCAGCATTATTGAATTCACCAAGTGTAAACTCATTTACAGGACGCATAAACAATCGGTGAATGCGCTTTATCCATATGTTCAGGTTAATTTCAATTCTACTCACCATTGGTAACAATATGCCAGCCGTTGGTACCGATGCTTGATTGCTGTGCCTTCTCTTAAAAGGAAAATTGTAAAGGCGAAAGAAAGGAGACTGAAGCGTAGTTTGTAAGCCTGAAAGCCTCCTATCTTGCGTACTGTTAGACAACCGAGTTGCAAGTGAGAAGTAGGTCACATCTGCAGAGAGTCACGTTTTCATACCCTAAGGGTGCTAGTGTGGGGATTCACGAATAGATGGTTCATTTCAGTCAGCTGGCCAAGTTCCCCGACCGTACATAACAATACCCCTTTGTTGATCTCATCTGACCTTGGTTATTTCTCTGTCTTAATCCTTCAAAAATGACTTTTCGTGGCTTCAGTGGGTCAAAACAAGGATCATTCGAACGTTACTCGCATATAGAACTGTGACCCTTATCTCTGTGTCCTCTGTTGCGCAGAAAAATGTATACAGCTCAAGACGTGGCTAAATCGCCCTTTGGTTCAGTGGCTGGTTTTGGTCACAGTTTTCTACGCGCCTCTCATGATCGTCGTCCCTGTTGTGGATTTTGTTGGTTCTTGTCTAATGATCTCGTTGTGATGAACGTGTACGTACTTATGGTCCAGGTTATGGCATGATACAAGCGTTCTAGATCCAGTGAACTGTTATTGTTGGTTTGTGTGTAGCCATTTAAAATCTTGCGTAAGCCGTCCGCTTTACGAAAGTTCTAGCAAATTGAGCTCAACATTCTTTTGAGAAGATTGACTGGGCCACGCGACGGGAGTATGTATAATGTTTGCATGCTCTATGGTTCGGAACTACGACTTGTTCGCGTGGAAAATATAAATGGGCTTGTTGTGTGTGACCATCTTTGTCTTAGACATGTGCTAGTTGGGTCACGTACTCCACATGCCAATTGAGTATTCACCGCAGCGGACATAACTTACTGAGACTACCAGTAGTTGAATAAAACCGCGTGACGGTCAAACAACGAAGTGGCTCTTCTTTTGAGTAAAGTTGGTAAATATCGTCCACTAGATTGGGAAGTTCATGCCCACTCAAACCGCCGGTTCGAAACGTTGCCCGAGGTAACATGTTACAGTCAGTGGCTTACATGTATCCACAACATTTCTAGTTCTTCTGTTCAAAGTTGCGTTATTTACGATATATATATATATTTCTCTTTAAACTACTCCGTCACCGTTGCAGCGAACGGTGTTTCGAACCTTCTGGTCAGCTTCATGGTCATTAGGCATGATTGCACGCGCGCAGTGCCTCCTGAGGTACACTGCGTGAGCAACAGCTGTCCCTATGAAGCATTCCCGAACGCAATTAATGATCACTTCTGACTGACTGAAATGTTTCCGTAGGCGAATAAATAACCCAAAATAGCGAAGTGGACAAAATACCAACCTATAGACAGGCACATCAAATCTGCTATCTATTTAGACGAGCTGTTCATAAAAAGATGTCCCGGTCGATTTTGAGGCCAGATCAATATATTGCCATTTATTCATTATGTAACTGGTCACTTTTCTTGTCACACTCCGAGATCCGTAGGCACTCGAGTTGGATCAATGATCAACCAATTAATGTTGAACAGTACCCTCCCATGAGCAACTTGTCCCAGTCTGAGTCAGCCTCCGATAGTTAATCTCCGACTCAGGTCAGTCTGAGGTAAATAAATCCCTAAGCGTTAAAATTTAAGTGCATCTATTTGCAGGATCTGTTGATTATGTTTACAACGTGAAAAAGAGTGAGAATAAAATGTCAAAAGAACTTCCGAAGCGTGAACGCTATGAATTATTTCACGAGGTATCCGTCAAAACAATTAGTCGAGAGCAAGCGTACGTCATATTGGAAGTCAGTAAACGATGTGTACTTCCTTTGTAAGTTAAAAATGCTTTGAAAAACGATCGCCCACGTACGTGGCTCACGAGTCTTCGATTAGATTTCATGCGGTATGGTGCCATGTAGATGGGGATCGAGAGTTACTGCGTAATCATGACGGAAGACTGCGCGTGCGCAGCCTAAGCGGTCAGTCGTCTGCGATTCAGCTCACACACAGAGCACAGTCGCGATCCAGTAGTCTGTTATTGTGCAGGATGCCATTTCATGTGCATGACGAGTTGATCATGTCAATCTGACGGGACGTTGGAGGTGATCGGTCACCCAAAGTCTTTGTTCGAGTTTACTGTTGTAGAAACTCTCTTGGTTTGACACACATTCAAACTATCTTGCCATTTATTTTGACTGTTAACACTATTGATGTTGTTTGCTTACATATCCGTATTTTCTCGTTTGTTCGACCGACCATAGTCACATTAACAATTTCCGGTCGCTAGCTACTGGTTCGTCGTGCTTGCCTACAGCTTGCTCTCTCGGTCTACTTGCAATGAACGTCGTTGTCCAATAATCGGTTTTCTGGTTTAATTATTGTGGAGAATAGGAGCGGTTCTAGACAGAAACGTTCCAGTCCTCTACAATTTAGTGCACCCAATTATTATTCCTTTTTTTGCACCTATTTCGGTTTACTACAATTTGGTGAGGCCGTCTAATTTCTTTCAACGATTTTTTTCGGTTCACCGCAGCCAATAAGTGAACCCGAAATCTATTAAACCCGGTGTAGTGGACAAGTTGGTATGCTCTAAATCCTCGTCCACTATGTAGCGGCTATAATAAATGATATTTTTGACAGTCGCATTCACTTGTACATTTTTTATGGTCTTGGCTTTCGCCTACTTTTGTTTTAGTCAAGCTATTCCATTCGTAACATCCGTCCCTGGGCTTCAATCACAACTCGCTCCGTGCCCCGCTAGCTTGACGTGCTTTTCTCTGTACTCTATTTTCCAGGGTAGATAGTAATACACAAGGGTCAACCCGCTGAGTTCTTGCTTTTCATTTTCGATTGGTTTTCGATAGTGATTACAGACTCGGGTATTTAATTAATCGGCGTGACCAATTCAACAATTGGTGAGCCCGAAATTTTGGACGAGTCGTTACACTCTGCCTTCTTCGGTGAGTCCGTTCTGTGTCACCTTTTGCCTTGCGTTTTCGAGACAGTTTTTTTTTCTGTTCGTGTATACGTTTG
>JTDE01005840.1:15856-42139 GCA_014338405.1 Paragonimus skrjabini miyazakii
GATCTAGGCGGAGCAGCAGAGCCAAGGATGCGAAACGCGTGCACCAAAAAGTGTATTGTCAGGTTGAATCAATTCAAACAAATGGTGTTCGTTTTGTATGGGGAAAACTGATGTCGATTGTCTATAAAAGTAAAGCAAAATATGAAAATATATACAGTAGGCTTCCGCCTTTTCTCAAGTGCGGCATGCATATCGTTTAACGCGACACAACTGTATAAATGGACGCTTGTAATACATGGCTTCATCGGAGTTGAGCTTCAATCATTCCTAGCAGCACCAGCGTCGTTGGAACGTCTTCTATCCATTTTCTGACTGTCTTTGAAAGCCGCAACTGAACGTCCAGTAGACACTCAAAAGACGGCCTAATGGAAAATATTTCGTAGACGTTTTTCCGCCGCATAAGCTTGCAAGCTTGCTTCTCAAAGCCCGTGATTATCGAACACATCTTAGTTGTTGGCTAAATCCCCGATAAATCGCGACATTTTCGTGCAGCCGTTTTATTACATCGGTTGATATTTAAAAAAAAGCTGTTTTGAGTGGGAAATATACCATTTAAGTTTGCTAAACCTTCATGATTAAGGAAGGTACGCTTGTTCGGTGAACTCTCTTTTTTCTTTCTTCCAATGGTCACTTTGTTCTTGGCGTTTTGCGCCCAGTGGTGAATCTTTTCACAATCAGCCGCCTTCCATACTCCGACGTAATTGTGCTCCATAACAGTCTCTATAATATACTCTGGTCGTTTACTCGATTCTCGTTTTATCGAGGTCATTGCCAACCAAACTACGGGCTAGCAACAAGTGTTTGCAATCACACTAAGAATGAAATACCTCAGTCAGTAGTTGGAACAGAACAAATGCCACCTGATCGAGAAACACAAACGCTTAGTAGTCAATGTTGAGTCCACAACCATCACAAAGAAAGCTGAATTCGCAGAAATTGTCTCCATCATAATACGCGTTATCACAATAAATTGTGTGAGTGATAACAGAACCATTCCCGATCAACCGCTTAACCCATATACCACTTGCGCGGTTTTCTGGACTTCAGTAATGAAAGGTTGAATACCACAGCGAACAGTGGCACCAGTAGACCGAAAATTCCCTTACACTCTCGAATATAAACGTGGTTTTCGACCTACAAGAGACATTTAAATTTTTCGGCAAAATATCCGTTTCCAGGGCTTAGGCCTGAAGGTCGTTCAAAAGGCAAAACGGTCCTTTTTGCGCGAATCCTGGATTTTTAATATTTTTGGAAATTTCAATATCGAAATTTCGAGCATAAAACGTATTTTACATCAATTGTAAATAAGCAGCGTTAATGGAAAAGGCGAAACACATCGGTTAGGTCGCAAAAGTATTAGCTTATTGGTGAAAAACATTTCCATCATTTTGGCGCACGTAACCCGTTATTAGCGTCAGTTCACTTTTTCATGCCTTGTAAATGCACTCATCGCAAATTTTGAGATGAAATACATCATCCCATAGCCTGAGAGTGCTTCCGTTTGCGGCGTTTTGAAGATATGGTCGAAATGGAAATATACGACCGTACAGTGTTGGCTTTGCATTTCAACAAGAACACTAACATACTTGATAGTGAAGCATGTATGCCAACATTTTCAGCTTTCTTGTATATACGATATTCAAAATCTTTCTCTTTGCTTGCAATATTTCATGTAGATACTGGTCGATGAAACGTTGCTCTTAAAAATGGTTGGAAATGGCGCTATCATATGGTTGTTTCCATCTTCGGTGTATGTGAAACGGCGTAATGAAAGGATATTATGTCCCACTCCATCATCGAGAATTTTCAGAAGTAAATTATATTCACTCTGCTGCATTGTTTCTAACTAGATTCCGGTCGCTTGACGTTCATGCGGAGCGATATACGGAAACAGAGGAAATCAAGCTGTCTGCCGATCACCGGGTGGTATACCTCTCAGCCAGTCATACTATGATATTTAGAACGCCAAGTATCTATCGCGGTGCAGAAAAATTTTCCAATCAATAGGACAACCAACGGAATCAAAGATGATGATTACCGCAAACCCTTCAAATACATGTTTTTCATCACTTCCCGCACGTGTTTGTTCTACAAATTGTTCATGGAAAAAGTGGTTCGGAAGAAGTAGCCACTAGTGTGAACATATACTGCATACTCAAACATTGATCATAACTTAAGTCAATCGGATGGAGCAGCTACTGGTGTGAACGTATACTGCGAACGCCGGCGTTATTCATAGCTTAATGAAATGATGTTGAAGCATCTATTATTGCGAACATATACTGCATACCCAAAAGTTCTTCACAGCATAAGTGAATCAAGTTGAATCATCTACTAGCGTGAACGCATACCGTATTGTGGGACGTTGTTGATAGTCTACCTCAATCGGGTGGAAAAGCTACTTGTGTTAGTGCATACTCAGCGTTATTATTATCTATTGTCAATCATGTTGAAGCAGCTACTAGTGTGAACGTATACTGCATGTCGAGAAGTTTTTCTTACCATAAGTGAATCAGGTTCAAGCATCTATTCGCGTGGACATATACTGCATACCGAGACATTATTCATAACTCAAGTGAATCAGGTTTGAATGACCCTTAATGTGAACGTATATTGCATTCTGAGACGTTGTTGGCTGTCTTAGTCAATCGGATAGAGAAGCTTCTAGTGTGTATGCATACTCAGACGTTATTCATAGCTCAAGTGAATCAGGTTGAAGCAGCTAATGGTGTGAACATATAGGTTGCAACTGTATCATGTATCTAATTCACAGATCACTTATCCATCAAGCAAAAAATGTATGCAAACGTGACGGAAACATTTCAAGTACTGCGACAACACGGAATATCCGAATACGGTTGTCCATGTTCCAATGCAAATGTATTTTCTTAATAACTGCCGTTTTTCGTTATTTCGACTTAAGTCGGAAAACTGTTATGTTATTGACAACGTAAGGAGTAGCTTCCGCTAAGTATAGTCGGCAAATTATGCGTGGAATTGAAAAAAGCCGTATGTTTTTTGAGAAAAATGAAAAACAATTATAATATATGAAGTGGCAATTAGTGGGGTAAATTACCTATGGGTAATTTTAGGGTAAGTCGGACCATCAACCCTAAAATTACCGAGTCAAATTACCCGATTATTTTTATAAATTACCTAGGTAATTTGAGAGATTTTGCTGGCTGGGTATACTACATACACAGGCGTTATTCAAAGCTTAAGTCAATCGGGGGGGGCAGCTACTAGTGTGAACGTATACTGCATGCCCAGACCTGATTTACTATTCAAGTGAATCAGGTTAAAGCAGCTACTAGTATGAACGCAAACTGCATGCACAGATATTCTTTATGGGCCAAGTCAGCGGGATCAAGCTAGCGATTTCATTTTCTGAATAGACCAGAATCAGCAAGGTGTGATAATGAATCCAAGTATATTGTACTATATACAACTATTTTGTATGATATGAGGTGGGAAACAGTTTGACGAGTTGATTCGCAGAATTTTCCTTTCCATGAAGGACAATGTGTAGCTGTTCTGTTTTTAACAACTGTTTTTCAGTATCATCACCAACATCTGAAGCATATCTGTACGTTCTGTGATGTTCCATCGTGTCAGTATCCAACTCTTAGACCATCAGTTTTTCACTTCCAGTGCTTCACCATTGCCTGAAATGGGTCTTCAGTGCGGTTTGTTGCGAATGCCATTTGGGCCCAGGATATGCTCAACATCACCGTCGAAGCACATGGTTTGTGCTGATCGTCGTTTTCCCAATTTTGTCACGGACCTCTCATTGTGTTTTGAGTAATTATCGCGTTTTATATTCTACCTCGTGTCTTGCAATGACTGTCAGCAGAACTCCTTGTACCACTGCAGCCAAAACGTTTCCGTTTGCAAGAAGCATTTCAGGTCACTATCTCGATCTAATCGGCAGCTACTTAACTCGTACGTACATGAGGTTTTGTGACGCAGACGGAATCCTTGTAACTGTGAGGGACGACGTTTGTTTGCTTTCTCGCATACGGACTGCCACTGCCGATAAGCTTCATTATCGGTAGTTATCAGATCCTTCCGTATATCACTTGCCCATTTTCACCCTTTTACTCTCCACCTCAAAGTTTACCCAGTTTAACAAACTGTATAAACAGAAACTGTTGAAGATTTGTCCGAGTAAGCCGGTTGCAGTATATATATCACACTTTCAGCCTGTCGCCATTGTAGGAACCTGGCCGTTCGCCAATTCCGCCAACCAGCTTGTCAAATATTTCTCCACTTCCTATCAACATAAATGTTGTATATATGTGTAGTATACTTGGATTCATTATCAAACATTGCTGATTCTGATCTATTCAGAGAATGAAGTCGCTAGCTTGATCCCGCTGACTTAGCTAATAAAGAATGTCTGCCTGTGCAGTTCACGTTCACATTAATAGACTTTTCAGCTGGATTCGCTCGGAATATAAAAAACGTCTCGCCATGCAGTATACGTTCACACTAGTAGCTGCTCCACCCGACTGACACAGACGATAAACAACGTCTTAAAGTTCAGAATGCATTCACACTGGGGTTATTCCAACCTGATTCACTCAAGCTATGAATAATGCCTGGGTATGCAGATAGGTTCACACTAGTAGCTGCTCCATCCGATTGAGGTAGACTATCAACAACGTCCCACAATACGGTATGCGTTCACGCTAGTAGATGATTCAACTTGATTCACTTATGCTGTGAAGAACTTTTGGGTATGCAGTATATGTTCGCAATAATAGATGCTTCAACATCATTTCATTAAGCTATGAATAACGCCGGCGTTCGCAGTATACGTTCACACCAGTAGCTGCTCCATCCGATTGACTTAAGTTATGATCAATGTTTGAGTATGCAGTATATGTTCACACTAGTGGCTACTTCTTCCGAACCACTTTTTCCATGAACAATTTGTAGAACAAACACGTGCGGGAAGTGATGAAAAACATGTATTTGAAGGGTTTGCGGTAATCATCATCTTTGATTCCGTTGGTTGTCCTATTGATTGGAAAATTTTTCTGCACCGCGATAGATACTTGGCGTTCTAAATATCATAGTATGACTGGCTGAGAGGTATACCACCCGGTGATCGGCAGACAGCTTGATTTCCTCTGTTTCCGTATATCGCTCCGCATGAACGTCAAGCGACCGGAATCTAGTTAGAAACAATGCAGCAGAGTGAATATAATTTACTTCTGAAAATTCTCGATGATGGAGTGGGACATAATATCCTTTCATTACGCCGTTTCACATACACCGAAGATGGAAACAACCATATGATAGCGCCATTTCCAACCATTTTTAAGAGCAACGTTTCATCGACCAGTATCTACATGAAATATTGCAAGCAAAGAGAAAGATTTTGAATATCGTATATACAAGAAAGCTGAAAATGTTGGCATACATGCTTCACTATCAAGTATGTTAGTGTTCTTGTTGAAATGCAAAGCCAACACTGTACGGTCGTATATTTCCATTTCGACCATATCTTCAAAACGCCGCAAACGGAAGCACTCTCAGGCTATGGGATGATGTATTTCATCTCAAAATTTGCGATGAGTGCATTTACAAGGCATGAAAAAGTGAACTGACGCTAATAACGGGTTACGTGCGCCAAAATGATGGAAATGTTTTTCACCAATAAGCTAATACTTTTGCGACCTAACCGATGTGTTTCGCCTTTTCCATTAACGCTGCTTATTTACAATTGATGTAAAATACGTTTTATGCTCGAAATTTCGATATTGAAATTTCCAAAAATATTAAAAATCCAGGATTCGCGCAAAAAGGACCGTTTTGCCTTTTGAACGACCTTCAGGCCTAAGCCCTGGAAACGGATATTTTGCCGAAAAATGCTTCACTTTTTTTTCCATATTTACATCATTTTGGTTTTTGTAATCGATTTTACGTTCCGATGTAGCTTCTTCGGAATTTTTCCAATGCGTTACGCATTGCCACGTCGAGGGAACTCTGAATTTAGCGTGGTTCCGATGATGTGAATTAATTCGCAATTTCCGACTACATTTTGCTTACATTGAACTTCACACTAAACATTAAATTAAACTGCAGTGAATGCTATGCTAGCACGTTCTTGGGTTAGGTAGTTATATGAATTCTATGTTCAGTCTGTTTCCTCATGACTACTTCATGTAGAAATCGGTCGACGAATTGTGATTCATAGAAGCGATTGCAGCTGACGTTACCTCGTGGTTGTTTCTACCTACGGCATGTTGTAAACACGTATATCACATCGCACTCTATAATTATTAACGTGCGTTCTGTTTTGCGTATTGCTTATTGACTACGCTTGAGTATAGCTTGCCATGTGTACGCGAGCTGACTTAAGCTATGAACAGCATCTACCTAATATGCGTTCACACTGTTGGCTGCTCCATCCAGTTGACTTCAGCGATGAACAGCGTTTAGCTATGTGGTATGCGTTCACACTATATGCTACTCCATCCGGCTAACTTAGGCTGTGATATACTTCTCAGAATGTAGTATGCATTCAAACTTGTATATGCTTCAGCCTGATTCATGTAAGCCAGGAATAACGTCTAAGTATGTAGTATGCGTTAACACCGTGAATGCTAGTAATAGGCTGTGAGTTCCACAGCTGTCGTGTTTAGGGAAAAAATTTTATCGGACAAATTTGTTTTATTAGCCTGGTACCTGGTGCTGAATTTGAAATCGTTGAAATCTGCGTCATGGACTCAAATCTGTTCGTTTCAACTAACCGGTAATTGAAAACGACTTTACTGCAAATATTTTTCCAAGTTCGGAATGGCTGCTGTAATTGTGGTTAATTGCGTGTGGTAATGTTAACACAAGGATGCCGGGGTTATTTTTGAATTATTTTCTTTTTTATTTCTGTTTGAGAATCGTGAACTTCGCATTTTCTCACAGTTCCGGGATTGCCTTCAGAGGTACATGGACGAGGTGCGCGTTATTTACGTTCGCGGAGCGAGCCGTAGGTAGAAAACTGCTTTGAATTACGATAAAGTATGGTGAGATGATTTCCTGAAATCCGTGCAGATTTATTGTCGTTGTACGAAGTATAAAAGGCGTAGGGGTGTATGCAAGGATGAGCGACGTGTCCAGTGGGTTGACTGTTGTTGGTTTCAACAAATCGGTTTTTGCAACACATGTTGCAGATTACGACATCACGTGATCCGACGAGATGCGTGCATGGTTGAGAGCTCTTCAGAGTCGGAGCACAACCACCCCCTCAGTCGTCCGCCATATGAGTCCCATCCTGCGAATCGTGGACTCACTGTCAGTGAATCAAACGGATGTAGGGGCCCGTTCCAATAAAATACTTCAATTGCTGACATTAAGCAATATGTGGCGGATGGTTGCGGGAAGTTTGTCGCAGCCGCTGACGTTGGAAACATTCGCCGCAAGTTAAATCATGCAATGTCAAGTGAATTTGTTATATAAGATTTGTCACGAAAATTTAGAGGAATTTTATGCAGTGCTGTCGGTGATTAATGCGATAGGTGTGATGTGCACCATGCGAGATAAAGGCAACAGAAAGACGCGTATTTGTTTTGCCCGGCGAATGCAGATTGAACTATCCGACGTTTTCCGCAAGTTGTGAATGTGGATGCCACCCACGGGTCAAACAGGCACAAGTATGTCATTTTATATTTCATCATACTTTCCAAGTTAGAAGATATATCAGCTCCTGGTAAAAACTGGTGTTGGATTTGTTGAAGTTCGTCTGGTACGTTTGTTGGCTTTTTGTCTGGTATGATGCGGAACAAAGAATCCGCAGAGGTGTGTCTGGTTTGGTTGTAGAACGCCTATCCTCAATATGCCTTTATTTCTTTGCTGTATGCAGTATACGATCATAACAAATTTTGTACCATAATTGCACATAAACTGCTTACTTTCTTCCTTCTTACAGCTACCATTAACTACCTGTTAAAACTTCCTCCTTGGTGTTGTTGACACGTTCTCATCACCTGTACCCGATTGTTTTAATGTGGTCATTTCCCGTTGACTGGTGTTTGTTTGTGAACACTTGCTTAATTGCTTCATTTTGAACTCCCCTGCTGGAAAATTTGTGTATCCGGTTGATTCACATTCAAGTTAAGAAAGTACCTTCGTTGTAATTTTATTAAACAGTACCGCATAAATTTCAATCCTTTTGATCGCATTTTCTGATGATTTTTGGACTTAAAAGATAGTCCCATCAACCCGACCATCTGAATGAGCGTTATTGGAATTGTCGAATACGCGTTACTGAATGAATTACCCTAAATCGCCAGGAGCGATTTGACAGCGACTGTACAACGCAGATTTAACTATTCCGATGTTTTCCGCATGTTGTGAATGTGGAGGCCACCCACGGGACAAACAGGCACAAGTATGTCATTGTATATTTCCTCATACATTGGAAGCTGGAAGTTATATCAGTCTTTCGTAACAGATGGTATGGGACACGGCCGACCCGTGATGTACAGGTACGTCCATAGAGGAAGTATGCTTTACTACTTAGGTTGTTCGAAATGTTTCGAGAAGTGCTGGGAGGGCAGATTGCGTTGAAGACGTTTGTCATGGATAATGTGGCTGTGCTAATCAGGGCAGCCCATGTAGTGTTCGGCTGCGACATCTTGTTGTGTTACTCTCATGTACGTGATGCCGTACGTAAGCATGTAAATAGGTAAAATTCGTCCGTCATTTTGTTAAATGACCATCCCTTTTCGCATTCGTTATCTTTTCCCCTGAATGGCTACGGCAGACAATGGGGAAGAGTAAGGTGCATCCTTACACTGTTAGCCGTGGGTATAAATGCGACTTGCATATTACTGCCCGAGCCGATGGCAATTTGCTAAGGTATTTGTTGTGTAATTGGCTGTGCATCAGGCCGATATAGGCCACCCATGCGCAGAGCGATGTTGTCCACTCTGGCAATCGCACGAATAATAGGCTTTAGAACGCAAATGGACGGTGGAATAAGAGAGAGACTTCCTAGCCGTTGCCGTTCAGAAACTATGGAGCCATGCTGGATGGCTGTTGCGGGGGTATGTAATGCAAACGACCTGTGAATGCGACCGTGGTGAGGTTGTCCATGTTGACTAGTATGTGACGAACGTTCTTCACAGAATGATCAGGTTTGCGAGTCACCTTTTCCGAAAACATCTGAAGGGACGGTCTCCACGGCTTCTTTCCGAAATAGTAACACAGTTCGAGGCGAGCGGTTCTCTAGTAATCACCCAGAACATTGCACCTTTGTGCGCAACAAGATGGCAAGGCATTTGTCATGGATAGCGTACGGGGCACCTGTGAGTACGCTTTTTACCGTTCAATGTGGCTTCTATGCATAAAAATTATGTTGGTGTTCCGGAAAGGATTTTTGTGGCTTTGATTTCCGTTTACGAGGGTCACGACCCCGTTCATGAGCGGTGGCTGGCAGAGAACAACTTGCCAAGTCGACGGCTCGTAGGCCCGCAGCTTCAGCCTCTTGCTGCATCCAACTTCAATCGTCACTTTAAAGCCCTGCATCATACACTTAGAAAACTGCATGACTGCAAAAGCCGCAAGGTGGTGACCCGCTTCAAAAGCATCATTGACTTTGCCAGTAAAATAATGGAACGTGCTAAGACTGGCTCACCTTTGTACAACTTCCCCATGGGCCCACTCACAAGCAGTATGCAACCGAGGTGGGTAAAGAGGACCAAAACAGGATATCCACGTGGACGCTGAGGTGACCCGTTACAGATGAACAGCTATTGCTGTGATGCCGATCGGCTGATTTTTCACTCTAGATCTATCCAATTGGCAGATATAAAGAAGTATCTATTCTGTAGCAAGCAGCTTCAGCCTCAGTCACAGGTGGAAATACGTAGCCCACTATGAAAACTCCGATGGAAACATTTTCAGAGCGCAAACTCGATTACGAAAGTCAACATGATGCCATTACCGCAAAAAAAGGCAGAGCATTTTTCTCAACAAGAGCGCGAATGTTAGCCATTTTTAGGTGTGGTTGATTTTTCTCATTGCAACGCAATTATTACACTCAATAAATTTTACACATTTGTCCCGTAATATGCATTTCAATATTACATGAAAAATTTGAAAATTCCCTTTTTGCACCTAAAAGGCCGTTTTCAACTTGTTTCAGCCTTGAATCGGCATACCGGCGAACCACACAATTGGCAAATCCTTTCCCTAAATTTTAACTTAATTAAGCTGGACAGCTTAACTTTTTATTTGCCGATGTAATTGGTTCTGGGTCATAAAGTTTGAGTAGTTAATAAAACTGCGAACGCGATATATTGGGAGAAATGATTCCTGGCAAGGTATTATTTGCACAAATCATGGACATATATGGTAATTTTCGAATTATTGCTGTCATGAGTGGTAATGCATCGCTGCGGAAATTTTGCCCCGACCGTCAACTAAATGTTTGCCAAACATCCTATTCCGACCCTAACAGACACCCATAAGACTATCGAATAAAAATCAACAACAGTCTTGCTTTCTGGAGAGCTTATCAATTTGTATTAAACAATATCAGTCCCCTGCATGAAATATATAGCTAGTGCACCCTTCACATACGGTTGCAGGCGGAAACCTTTAATCGTGGCATATGAAAAATGCTTAACAAGCTATCTTCAGAATAAATGACTTCAAAGGGTATCGTATGCTCAAACACTCATGGCTGTTCCATTCAATTGTCCTACATTACAAACGAAGTCAAATCACCTATGGCTGTACCATGCAGTTGTCTTGCACTACAAACGAAGTCGCTTAAAACAAACACGCGCAAAATTCGATAAGAAATATCTATTTGAAACCTGTTAAAAGGAGCCTTTAATATCTCCGACTTTCCTTAGCGCAGAGCGTGATCGATGATCCATGCGAGATTCAGGCCCCATTTCTAGTGACTGAAGCCGCTTACCAGATGAAATCTCCATCATCTCGTTAATCAAATCTGAAACGTGCATGTTACCTCTGTGTACAGCTTTGAATGAACTCACCTTATTAAATGAAATCGAGAGATGACCTGCCCCAGGTAATCCTGATTTACGCTTTCTTGGGTCCCGGGGCAACGATCACACGAACAGCTTCGAATCAACACATCTGATGGGTGCTTACCGGAGGACCCAAACCAGTAGATGAGGTGGAGGGAATTGACCGATGCAAATTAAGGACTGCATCTAGAAAATAGGCAGTCAGACGTGTCGGCGATTTGGATGCATTCGCAATGAAACACCAGTTGATCGGCGTCACAACGGCAGCTGTCCGTCCGTAAGGGTTCACTGCAGTATCCACAAAGTAATCCTGAGTGAGGCTTCTCAACCCACCACCGTTTCTCACTGGATGTGAATGGGCTAATAAGGGAGTCGGATAAAGATAAGCCAGTCTTCACAAGTCCCACTGTTTTGCTGGCGAAGACGATGATGTTGTCGAAAGAGGTCAATGCCATCAGACTGCCGCGGTCATTCAGTTTTGCCAGTTCATGATGCAGTGCATTGCACTGATAACTGAAATCAGTTGGCAAATTACACTCCGCTAATCCGCAATCATGAATGGGGACACAATGTTTGTAAAGGAAAATAATCACTAAAGAAAACCTTACTGTACGGATCGAAATGCTTGCGGAACACTGGAAGAATGTGGACGTAAGGAAACCGCATGGAACGGTAAAAATGTTATCCGCAGGCGTCCTGCATGCTATCTACAACAAACCCGTCGCTCTAATGTTGAGCTCGCAGTTGCAATATTCAAGATGATTACTCTAGAAAGGCTTACCTTACACTCAGCTATTGTTTAAGAATGTAACAATGGGGTTCATCCATTCAGATTCTTTCCTACCAGATCAACAGTGAACGTGGTCTTGCGATGAAGGATTGCCTTGACGCACAAGTCAGGATATACAGTCTCATGACGGCTGCGTCCGTAAGTGGTTCGAATTTCGAGTTGTCACATTAGTCATTCGTTGTGGATCTATTTTTGGAATGCCAGTGGCTAGGCAATCTCTAACGTGCATCCGCTTCTCTATCCATCCGTTGACATCCTCCAGCCGATTATTTTTGCCGGTAATGAGATGAAAAACTTTGCTGTGTGGTTGAACGGCCCATTTTCGTTAGATGTAGATCCAACTGTGTAACGAGCAATTTTATATTTTCTATCGGTTTGGCTGATGAAGTAAATATCATGTTTGAAATTACATTATAGCCTGGGAGAGTATAAGTTACTTTCGTTCATTGTCTGCCGTAGCCATTCGCTTAAACAGATGAACTTGTCTTTTGACGAACATTGCGAACCAATGTCACACACTTACATGTTTGAGGGTGGCGTCACACACATGGGAGTAGCACAACATAATATCGCAAACGAAAATGACAAGAGCTGTCCTCGTTTGCGTAGCCTTTGTCTCCGTGTCAAACGTTTCCACGGTTATGTTCTCCCGCATCATTTCTAGAAAAATCTCAAACAGCCTACGAAGTAAAGCGTATTACTCACTACAAACGTGCTGGTATAATACTAGTCGGCCATATTCCATGCCATCTCTGATTATAAATGGGTATAACGTCACACTTAAGGAGTATCCAGAAATGATTGACGACATGCTTGTGCCTGTTTGTCCTGTGATCGACATCCATATTTACCTGCTGGAAACTCCTGAAGAGCGGAACGTGTGTTTGTCGAGCAAAACAGATACGTGTATATCTGTTGCCTTCATCCTGCACATTGCGGAAGGCACCTTTCGGATTGTTATCGCAGAGCACTTCCAGAAGTTTATCTGATGCCCAATGACATTATACATCAAACTCACTTGACACTGCAAGCTTCAGCTTGCGTTGGAATTTTCCAGTCGCCACGTACTGTTTAATATCAGTAATTGGTGTATTGCATTGGAACAGACTCCTACAGTCGTTCTCCTTGCTGATGGTCATCTTTCATTTTGTGGTAGGATTCATACGTCGGAAAATCAAGAGGAGGGTTGTGCTCTACCTCGAAGGGGCTTATAACCAAACGCGTCCCTTTGCTCAGTGTGGAACTGTAACCTACAACAAGTGTGGCGAGGATTAAATTGTCAGAACTGACAGCAATTAGCGCACTAAAGCACGCCGCACACCTATGCACAAAATTTTACGTATTTATACTTCGCACAGCGATACCAACAAATCTAGTCGGTTTGAAAGGAGTCATGCCACCTTGCCTTGCCTTGCGGCAGAACTGCTTTAGATTTTCGACTAACCTGACGGGCACACATTACACACACGTCTTTTATGTATCTGTGCATGCACTCTTTGAGCTTCCAGAAAGTTTGCAGTTTCAAATTGAACGTCATATTTGATCGCAGCCTCTGCATTCAGACAGACTTTCCAGCTGGCCCCTTTTGATAAGAAGCACTACACTCAAGATGCCATCTGTATAAAGCTCGCCACTAACGCTAATGTAAGAACTCCGGTTACGCTTTCATGAGGCAGCCGTGTTGACAACTGCGCCAATGACTTCACATCAATCACGAAATAGCCATATATGCAGATTCGGCTAAATCCCTTTGCGTTTAGTTGTCCGACTGCCGGATCGTCTCGATGAGAGTCATAGTAACTACCCTGTTAACTCCAATCGATGGCTTCTCGACCAAGACTTCCATCTGAGTCGAAATCACAAAAGTTATCAATTTGTTGGGCGATAGTTTGATTACTGATGGGGTCAATGTGAGGCCAGTGGCTCAGTGGTCAACATGGTTTCTTCATGAAGGCGTCACCTGAGTTCAAACCCCAGTCATGACAAGGGTATGAGCAACTGACGAGCTCCATCAGCGAAAACTCGATTCCAGCACTCTTTTTCAAAAGAGGTTAGCTGGAAAGTCTATCTGATTGCAGAGGCAGCAATGAAATGTAGGTGGGGCTCAAATTAAAAGTAATCAGGTGCCCAATTATTCAACAATAAAGTACGTGATGCACGATTATCAAAAATCGCTTTGAAGGCTGCAATATAATCCATGTCCTAAAAATACGATACCACTGGTTACTGATAGGATCGATGAGAGCTTTCTTGAACGGATAATTGTTTCAGAATTTTTACATACATAATCGGCATTCGTGCATTCATATGTTAAGACGCAGCAGTCACGACACGCGCAGAGTGACAAACAAACAGATGCCATCCCGAATTTTGTAAACAATAGAGGTCCTGGGCGGTTTTATATTATTGCCTAATGAAAACAAACAGATGTTACTCACTACTAAATAGTTTGGTGGTATAAACCTTTTCAACGGGCACCAACTGAAATGTTTTTATCCACGATAATTGAGGGAATCACGCTCTAATACTAGGATTCGCGCATCACAGATCGCACATGGCCGGCGACTATGGAATCACGCTCTTAGTGACATGGATATGTATTGTCGACAATCAGCGGTAAGCCAATGAGAAATATATTCAAATACGCCATTCTCATCTCAATGGTAAATTCACAAATAGTGACATTACTCAAACGCTGAAATTAGTAAGTGCCCTGCGTAAGGCACAGAAGTCACAAAAAAATGGTCAGCCAACTTAGTTTGGCACTAACAGTAGCTTAACTGTATAGCTGTCTTGAAAGAAGAGTTCCAGATTACATGAAGTGTTCGTCTGCGTCCCTAACAAACTTAAATTTTCACAGATTGCTGTTGACACGCTGATAATGGAAACGTTATGCAAGATAAGACTTCAGCGATTGAAGTTGCTTGGCCGTCATTTGAAAGAGATGCCATTAGTGAATCAAGACTATGAATGATGGAACACTTCATGTTCCAGTCGATACAGTGTTTACAGTTAACAGTTGTATATTGTAGCTTGCTTCTGTGCGTGAACACACTGGTTTTGTTCACCCAATCTGTGACTTTCAAAAACAAAATCCACCGTCTTGCAATATGACCAACTGCTCTTGACGATAGTAAGGGGGCAGAACTTGAAAAGCTACCGATACCCGAGTAGAACGCGCATGATCATAAGCTGCAATGTCACACGAAGGGAGTAGATTTTCAAAATCGGCACGTAACCTATGCAAAAACAAAATTATCTTACATGGAGCGATATTTGTCATTCGATCTCACAGCAGAATTTGAGAATTGGCGATTATGACTTTGACGGATAGTAAGACTGATAATCGCTACAAAGAAAAAACAGTCACTTTGGTGCGAACCCTCGTCTATTAAATTTGTTTGAAAATATTAAGATGGGAATTCCAGGAAAAGCACCCACATTTCATCAATCATAAGTAGCAGTATTGATGAAAAAATTGGAATACATCGCAGAAGTGCCCAAGGTATTCGGATGTTGGTGAACGGCTCATTATAGGTGTTAGCCCACTTTTCCGAGCTTAGTAAGTGTGCTCAGTGCAATTTTCGGTGTGGAATATATGATCCCTCAATCTGAGACCGCATAATTTTGTGGCGTTTCAAATAGATGGGTGGAATGGACAATCACCATCGTACGACGTTGGCATTGCATTTCAACGAGAGTCCTAACATATTTGACAGTCGAACACGCAGGAAGACGCTTAATCGATCCACCACTGTGGGACGTTTGCATCTGATCGTATTCACGTGAACCGTTGGTCGCGGAACAAAATGCGACCACACTAAGAGCTGTTCCGTCAAGCCCACTTGAGCTATGAAAAATGCCAAAATATGCAGTATACGTTCACACCAATGACAGTCCCACCCGACTGAATTCTGTCATGAACAACACTGAAAACAAACACATGCGGGAAGTGATGAAAAACTTGCATCTAAAGCCTTCGGGATACACGCAAATCATCAACTTCAATTCTGTTGAATTTTCTGTTGATAAGAGCATCGCTGAACACCAAAACAGATAATTGGCGTTCTAAACACCAATTGTTGACGGACTGAAAAATATGCCTTCCAGTGATCGGCAGGCAGCTTTGGTTGATATGTTTTCGTATGATGCTTTGTATGAAAGCCGCGCGGCGTCAATTGAGTTAGAAACAATGAAGTAGAGTGAACAAAACTACACTGTGAAGGTCCTCGGCGATAGGCTTGGACATAATACCCAATTTTACACTGTACCATATGCACCAAAGGTGGAGACAGTCATATGATAATGTCGTCTGCAATCCTCTCTAGGAGTAACATTTCGTTCATCAGTATCTAGCCGAAGTCCTGCAAGAAGGAAGAAAATAGGGTAATTTTCACATAGGCAAAGAAGCTTGAAATATTTTTCTGTGCGTTCAACTGTCAAATATGTTAGGACTCTCGTTGAAATGCAATGCCAACGTCGTACGATGGTGATTGTCCATTCCACCCATCTATTTGAAACGCCACAAAATTATGCGGTCTCAGATTGAGGGATCATATATTCCACACCGAAAATTGCACTGAGCACACTTACTAAGCTCGGAAAAGCGGGCTAACACCTATAATGAGCCGTTCACCAACATCCGAATACCTTGGGCACTTCTGCGATGTGTTCCAATTTTTTCATCAATACTGCTACTTATGATTGATGAAATGTGGGTGCTTTTCCTGGAATTCCCATCTTAATATTTTCAAACAAATTTAATAGACGAGGGTTCGCACCAAAGTGACTGTTTTTTCTTTGGAGCGATTATCAGTCCTAATACATGTCAAAGCCTTAATTCACGGAAGATCTCTCGGATCTGTTTCCTATGCTTTTCCTCACAGGTTTCCAAGGGGCGAATTCATAAAATGCAATGGAAGGTCGGAAATCAGGTCGTTGCTTGATATGATTGACTAAGTCGAACTAAACCCTCGCTTTCCCGTCCCGACTACTGCTGCACATGAGAGATCTGTTGAGTTCACGGAAGTTTGATAATGCAATTATGCAGCGGTTGTGGGCGGCGAGGCTGCCATATGTAATACAGCATCCACCGACTGTCACGAATTAGGATGTCTTCATCGAGAGATTGGCAGTCTTCGTAGACAAGGCATCCAAATGCCTTACCGTTACAGCCAGTTTGTGAACTAGCCGTGGTTGCCCCTATGTCATCTTCCTCAGCTCCTGAGTCCGGCGACAGACTGAAACTTTTTATTGGGAGGATGTGCAACTGTATGGAAACCATTGCCGTGCAGAAGAGCAAGCTTCGAAGACGCTATACGCAGCCAAATTGCCGGTGGTGTTGACACCACCAAAACTTTCGACCCAGAGGGATGAAATGCGCAAAACCCGTGCACATTCCAACGTCGTCATTCGCCGCAGTCGAACCGGCGGGCCAGCTAGAAAGATCGCAGAAAGATTGCAGTCTACCAGTCGACTTCAGACTGGGCAGTACACCCTGCATATCGCAAGTCAGAACCAAATCAAACCCTTCGGAACATACTCACTTACTATCGAACTTTGTTTACGGCGACGTTTTCAGTAGACAGTCTAGTATACTGACGTTTAAACGCCACTTATCAGCGTCGATTGTTTAAGCTCTGTGCCGATGTCAAGTAGCGCAAGCTAACTGAACACATTACTGCGCACACAGTAGACGGCGTCCAGTTAAGAGCTGCATCAACTTGCACCTAGCAACACCGTCGTCCACAGCAATGCTGAAAGATTTCTCGTTATTAACTCAGTCTTGCTTGTGTACTGAGATGGTTAAGCGCAGTGTGAAACACCACATTATTAGACGCTGTCCTCCAGTCTTTCCTCGTCCATGCCGTCTGCGTCCAGGCGATCTCAAAACAGCCAGGGCCAAATCAAAACGCAGGATGAACTCAAGCCGACCTACAAACAGTCTTTGAGCAAAAATTGCGCAGGATGCCGAATGAATTATCCAGAGATTGGAGATCCCGCGGTGATTACCGCGCTATCAGCAACTCCACAGTCCAAGGAGGGTACTCCATACCGGACATCTAGTTTTTCTCCATGATTCACTGACACCACTGCCTTTTCTAAAGTAGATATAGTAAGCGCGTATTATCACATCCCGAATACCGAAGAAGATATCCCGAAGACAGTGACTAGAAAACTGTTTGGACTTTTCAGGTCTATAAGAAGGATATCTGGGCTTCGCAAATCGGCTGGAACACCTAGGCGCCCTGTGGATGAAGTGTTGCGACGACTATTTTCCGCATACGTTTACATCAGTGGTGTTTTAACCGGTAGCCACTCGAATAAAGAACAGTTGTCACATCTTCGTGCGGTCTTCCAAAGTTTTGCTCAACATGAAATTAAAGTCAACATGAATGATTGCAACTTAAGGGCTAGTTCACTTGATTTAGCCGGACATTGGTCAAACCGATTTTACACCTTAGCCGAGTAAATTCGAGTCGACCTCGACGGTTCCGATGTCCTTCACGGTGCCCCAAATGCGAAGATTCCTTGTCACACCTAACTGTGGTCGGTGTTTCAGTCCCCATTGCACAGTCACTTTAAAACCTCTGATAGACCGGGATGACTCGAAACTCAAGTCCATTGAACTCGCCCAGGAGGCAAAAGTAGCCTTCTGAATAACAAAGAGAGCCATATATAGGGTTGCCAAAGTGCACCTCGTTAGTTGTAGTCCCAACTGTCGTCCTTTTGTCACCATGGATGCACCAAACGCCGCCGGTGGCACAATCCCAGAACAATCCATAAATGGTGAGCAGCACCCCCTAGCTCTCACTTTTCAGAAATAACAACCATCACAGACAAAGTACAACAATTTCGGACGTCAAAAACTGACTAGTCATTTGGAAATCCGCTTCTTTCAACATCTTTTGGAGGGCTGAAACTTCGTTGGGCAAATCATTCCCAGGCCTTTAACATTTGTTTTCAGGTCAAACCGGAAACGTACTCCCATCGTGGAACCAGATGTTCAGGCCATATCTCCCACTTCACCACGTGCGTCCGATACCTCAACTCTGACACCAAGGCAGCAGCTGACGCATTGTCGCACCAGGAAGCCAGCTGAGTTCAGTTGCCACCATTCTTTGATTGGACAAAAATGTCTATTGCCCAGCAGTGCGGTCAGGACACGAGGGACGCCTCCACTTGTAGGGTTTCAGAATTGTCTAACGTACTGCCTTCGACTCGAGCTGGCGAAATCCTGTGCGATATTTCGACTAGCGCACGTGAACCATTTGTCCCCTGTTCTTATCGACGCACCGTTTTCAACCATTTACACTGTTTACCTTAAGTCGGCACACGCGGCATATTGAGGTTGTTTGTACAACGCTCCGTCTGCCCTTCAGTGAACGAAGACGTTCGCCTGTGTTCACAACACTGCATGCAATGTCCGGAAAGAAAAGTGCACAGGCATACAGTTATCACACTTATAAAATTTTTCCAGCTCCACGCCCGTTTTTCACGGGTCCCCCCGACATTGTTCGCCTACTTCCATCCTCCAACGATTGTACTTTTATACTGACCACAGTCGGCCAGTTTACCCGCTGTTCTTTGGCCGTAACTGTTGCGAATGTTTTGGAAAACAGTTTCCTAATTCTTCTTGGAACATAGAATCGCTCATTTTGGTGTGCCATCTACAATCCTTACTAACTGACACACCCATTAACCTTACCCGGTTGCTTGGTTGATCACAAAGTAAAGCGACGTCCTACCCTTCCTGACAGCGGTTTAGTCGAACTTTTCCTTCAGCAATTGAAGGTGTCGACAGACACCCGTTCGGACCTGACGCAATGGAGCAAGTTTCCACTATTACTTCCCCTTAGGATTTGGCCTACCGTTAAAGGGAAACATAGAATCTGCCAAGATTCACGGCAATACTATGTCCATCGGGGCAGCCGTAGACCCTCTGATTCGGGGCAATACAAAACAGAATTGTGAAGGCTTACCCGGATAAAGCTGGTTCCGTACATAAATAAATAATGGTTTGCAATTTGTATGACTAACAACCAAGTGAACCCCTGGCACAGATTTTAACCGTCAGTAATTATCAGTCAATAATGCGGTGGCGTAAACAATTCAATGAGGTGACAAGAGATAATTAGAGGAGAGTTCGGTGAAGAGTTCGTAGTGTCAATTCATAATAAGTTACATGTAACTGTGTGAGAAATGTTTCACCCTTATTTCATGTATTCAATATGTGTGGAATTATGCAAATGAACTACAGTACAATTATTTGACCAGTGCGGTATAGGCATGGGAGCAGTTGAGATTCACGTTGTTCAGGCCACTGGCTTTGAGTGGATAGCCTGATGGTGGAGTCGCGGGACCGTGCGTGGAGGTTTGAACTTTCAAACCTTCCGGCGGGCTCTTTTGCCATCATACTCTTAATCACACTTTTAGCGATTTTAACGCAGGTTTAATTGATTCTGCCAAGTATCAGCAAGAATTTTGGTTGTACAACCTGTGAATTAGTGTATCGTACCACTTTTCACTTTCCTTGGAGACGGATTCAACTTCCCGACACGTTCAGATTCAGACGAAGTTATAATTTTTGTTCATGCTAACACATTCCTAGCCCCTGGTTTGTGCCGAACTACGGACACTGACTCCGGGAACAACAATTCCCCGATTCGCTTGTACGCAAATTTGCGCTCACGTGCCAAGATGCAGTGGGATAACCATTACAAGCGCGATACTTCGGTCTTTTCAAAGTGACTCTGATGTTAGGGAGGTTGCTCGTTATTTAAAATGTTTGAGCAAAAATTCCATGATCGGCACCACAAGCACTTGCAGTCCAGCTCCCTTGTGCCTTCAAACAGTGCACAACACGTAGTTGCCGTCCTGTGCACTGATCTAAACATCTGTGGGGTTGTGATACGTGACATGGTTGTTGAGCGCCTGGTTTTTTCTCTTTTCTGCTGCCTCTTCATCGTGGTTCTGATCCAGAAATGCTTCCATGGAGTGCTGTAGTGTTCACATTATACCGTTATATTAGGCGACTTATTGTTGCACGTGTTGTGTGCACCCTTCCGTTAGCTTAACCTGTACCCTTATCTGGAGGTACAGTCGTTCTTTTGTAAACATGACTGGTCACGGTGGTAAACGAAAATTTCCGTGCATCGATACGTTCTTCCAATTTTTGGGTGGGCTGTCATCTGGTGGATGAATCGTACAGTGAAATATTTCGGCTCCACATATCTGCCGATCTACCGGCGCCAAACGATTTCATATACTACACTGCGTGTGAAATTTATTCGATGACGTTTGAATCTATCCTCTGGCTATGTATGCTCTTCTTATGTAATGACCTTTTCAGGTGTTAACTTGTCACTGAGTTGTACTTTTATCGATGAGCCTTTCAATTTAATACGTACATACGCTTTTGTACCTGTCCGTCACCGTCACATTCTTCTGGTTGATTAAGTTACCACGTTTTTCGTTTGTCAATAATCGTGCCAACTCTGTTAAGACAGCTGCATATAAAACGCTACCACCTGCTTCAATGCATAAGTGGTAAACGCAGAAAGGCTGTTTTATCTTGACTGATGATCCGGTGGTGATACATCGCAGTATCGGATAAGTCATTACCTAACCGAAGTGCAGACGACATGCGTGAATAAGTTTAGTGAGGGTGAAAATGAAATTACGGCAGGTTGAACAGTTTAAAGCCACGTATATATATATATATATGTATATGGGGTTCAGTCGCACTTGAAGACAGTTCCAGGTACCATTCTGAATATAAGAACGCCACAACAGTGTTGATATTAACTGTAATGGATCAAAGTTCATGAAATGCGCAGTGTACTGGGATCATTCCGCTAACCACCAACACAAGGAGGTTCTCCGAAATATCCTGATGTGGTACTCGAAACTATTGTGTCTCCACTCACACGCTGACCTACCATTTATCACCGGCTGACATTACTTTAGCCAGTGACCCACCAACAATGGGTATGTGCTAACTGCGACGCTAGATTGGGAAAAACAGGATAACTGCTGGGGTCAAAGAGATTGAGAGCGGAAACGTCGGGTACAAAAACGAAGGCAACTGTGACTCATCGTGTGTGAGCCTTCAAGACAGCCGATTCTTCCGTATTCTACCGCGGTATCGAAGTTCAGTTCGAAAGAAATCAAAGGAGGGGGGTCCCATATGTGCTAAGGATCTTTATTTCCTAGAAGTCGCACAACCTAGACGCTGTGATTCTATTAACGCTGAAGTAAATTGCTGAGATACAATGCAGTTTTTCTATCTCGATTGCTCGCTTTATCTTGATGGAGGCAGTCGGGTTACAAGGAGCGATTAAAGACAATCCTCTACCCATACGCATACCTAGGGGCGTTAGCCGGTTGCTGTTTGCTGACTATTGATCGCTGTTTCGACGACCATATTGCGTTCACTTGACGGGAGGTAGTGGACGCGTTTACAGCTAATCGGTGTTATGACTTAGTCAACAAGACCTTCACCGTTGAGAATAACTTCACGAAATCATCAGGGCTAGTGGAGGCAGTCTGTCTTGAATTAATCATTATCGGGCCAGTAACATAACATTTTACATCGTCACTGTTGTCAAGCCGTCAAAGCCAACAACAATCTGTCACATCGTTACGTCGAACGGTTCCACGCTGGGGAGCAACTGGGTGATCAAATTGACTTCTGGAGGTGTCAAGTGAGTACCAATTGCCATGATAACCGCACGGCTTGAATGAATTTCTCCTGCGCGCACGATTGTGGAGTGTACAATCGACTTTCGGTTGCTTCCAATTGGACAAAAATGTGTACTTTGACGCAGTTCATGGATGGTTGGCACCAAATCTCATCGGCAGTGAATTTCCAGCCTTATTACCACTGCTCAGCCATTGGCCAAAAAAGTTAATTTTCGTATTCTGTCTACTGTGAAATCGACTGGAAGTCGGTTACACGTTCCACAGTTGTGCGCACGGGGAAATTTATCCATACCGTCTCCTGCAACTCACCTAACACACCCGGAGGTCAATTCGGCCACCTAATGGCCCTCTAGCCAAGTTCCTTTTCTCACTCAGTGTTCAGTGTCACTCTGGAATCAATCCACTATCACACTGCACCACCTCACTCCGATAGTTGGTTATTAGACGCAGTCTGTTGCCCTCCATAACCATGCTATGAACGTGGCAAGGCAGTTCTGTCCCAGTTCGGCTAGTAATGGACATTCTTAACCTGCCACAGATCGGTGTCCAATCTGTTTCTTGCACAGCTTTCGTTGGTACGATGTCTGACAGGCTTCTAGTCGCAGCTGGGTCTGCTGGCCTTACTATATATGTAACCGACTACACAAAATGGCGGGAAGAGAGTGCTCCCTGTCGTTTAGACCGGGTCTTTACCAGTGACGGAATGATCATGGACATTTAAATACTGGGTGTTCCGCTGTGGTTATACGACCATGCCGTAGTAACTTTTGAATCTGTCTATGCCTACCCCATTAACAAAAGTCACATCAGAAGGACAGAGGTGAATGCGCCGTATATATTCCAAGGTGACGCCTTGTCCGAACAACGCAGTTCATCACTGTCTATTAGAACTACCTGCGAACACCACACACTTACCCACCGTAAGGTCATAGGTTATTCAACACAGTTTTATTCTGCTTTCGGTAGTAAACAGCAGGGTCGTTTACGGTAAGTCCCGCAAAAATCTGGTGTGGCTGCTATTTAAAATATCAGGGATTCCAGAAGACCGCCATCACCGTGCGTAACTACGAAACCAAATCACCAAAGTGACTCAAGAAGATCGTCCGAAATTGCAGCGAAGTTGGGTTCAGCGATTTGCCGACGGCTACAAAAGCCTATATAAATTTTTCTGAAAAATCCGCAATGTCAGCCAAACTGTACCTAATGACCTACGCGTTCCGTTAGCGAAGCCTGCATGCTAGTAGCCGACATCTGCTTCATTCAGTTTGCAATCCAGATGTTAGTTATAATGTGCAACACATAGTTGACAACTTTCGTGTGATAATGAGCAGATTATGTGTTAAGGGAGCTCCAGGAACATCACCTGATATGGATCAGACCCTCTGTCCACCTCAGTCTTCGCCACTGGGCTGCATGGTCGACCCTGCCGATTTGACCCCTGGTTGATCGGTAAACTGCCGTGAAAACAATACACGGAAGATGGGCGTCAGGGACTTTCATCCCAACTTTAAATACGGGCAGCACAACCAGTCATTCGACCACCGCCAGATGGCTACCTTAGTATAATTTTTGAAGATCCACGAGGCGTCAGACTATGACTCGCTGACTGGTCATCACGTACCTTCTCCTCTGACGAGCAACATGATTTTCACAACGATCGCTCATGCAATAAGAAGTTGCTGACGTCGTCAACTGCGTGTGGGGGATCACTGCAAAACTTTTAATAATCGGAAACATTATGTTCCATGAGATAGGTTACACTGCTATGGCGTTAGATGTGGCCTTCTTCATGGGCTTGAACCCAAGTTACCAAGCCACCCTCATGCTGTGAACGTGATTTCCTCTCTACCTCCTGCTAACATTCGCTTCAGCAAGGTTCCGCAGAGCTATGTTCTGGGACAACTGCTCTTTTTCGTCTTTATCAACTCACGGGACCTGAGGTGCCTGTTTCCTTAGCCATGTTGGTGGACGATATTAAAATTTTCATTGTTGTCTGTGGCAGCGCAGGCGAAAGTTTCCCTCACTCCGGTGTTAACGGTCTCTACCGGTAATATCAAAATAACCTCGTTGGATTTCAAATTAATGATCGCGAAGCACTGCATATCAGAAGCAAGCATAACTTTATATTCACTCTCGGCGGGATGCCGCTCCAGTTTTCGGAGATGGGGAAGGCACCGGCAACTGTGTCGTTATACCCTGTCATGATTTTTCAACTTTGAGCCAAATGCTACGATAGCAGAAAACACACCTAGCCTTCTGAAGACGTCTGTCTGCAGTATCCGAGTGGCCGTGTCTCAACAGTAACGGCTTCATCAGCACTCGCCATGAAAAAATTTCTTAGGCTAGACTCCCCACATACAGGAAGGTAAACCTATTCCCGGAACTACTCAGAGACGCGCTACTGAGAAAGTTCAGAGTTTAATACGAAATATTGCTCCGAGCAGATTCGTGAGTCGGATCTCTTTTGCCCCGAATGTCGCAGGCAATAGGTGATCCTATATTTGCATTCGTGATTCTGAAGAGACAAAACATCTACGTAGATCCTTGCTCCTTCTTGCGCATGCAGGCTCAGGCGGGAATCACTGCTAAAATTAAAAAGTCAATAGAGCGAGTTGTAGCTCAGACGAACCGCTCTGTCAGCACGGGTAAGTATTGATTGGAACGCTTTCCATAAACTCGAACTGACTGATTTGACGATTACAATGTTCAAGGTGTGTCTGAGTTGTCATTCTACTTCTTGATTCGAATCCTGCCAGATATCCATCTTGCGGATATTGGCTTAAAAATCGCTCCAAAAGAAGAACGGCCATTTTGGTGCGAATCCTCGTTATTGATTACTTTCAGAAAATTTAAAATCGGAATTTCAGACAAAGTACCTATAGTGCATCAGTCGTAAATAAGCAGCGTTAATGAAAAAATTAAAATACATCGGACAGGTACCAAGATTACTGATTTGGTGATGAGAAATTTTCCACCATTTTCGCAACAACAATAACCCGCTATTGGCGTGAGCTCACTTTTCGAAGTCGTATAAATACGCTGATTGCAATTTTCGAGATAAAATGCGTTATCCTCCAGTCTGAAATTGCTTTACTTTGTGGCATTTTGAAGATATCGTCCATACGGGAATATACGACAATACAATGTTGACTCAGGCTATTAACAATGTCCGAGAATACTGTGTGCGCTAAAACTGGCAGCTGCTCTACCTGATTAACTTAGGCTATGAGAAACGTATCAAAATGCAGTATGCCTCCCCACTGGTAGATGCTCTAGCCTAATTCACCTAAGCTAGGCATAACACATGGGAATGTGGTATGCGTTCATACTGGTAGCTGCCCCTTTCGAATGACTTTTTTCATACTGTATTTTGAGACGTTTCTCATAGCCTAAGTTAATCAGGTAGAGTAGCTGCCAGTTTTAACGCACGCAGTATTCTCAGACATTGTTAATAGCCTGAGTCAACATTGTATGGTCGTATATTCCCGTATGGACGATATCTTCAAAATGCCACAAAGTAAAGCAATTTCAGATTGGAGGATAACGCATTTTATCTCGAAAATTGCAATCAGCGTATTTATACGACTTCAAAAAGTGAGCTAACGCCAATAACGGGTTATTGTTGTTAATAATAATAATAATGGTATATTTCTCAACGCATCTGTGAGAAACACGTTCAGAAAGCGTGATCAGTATACACATAGTAACGTGAAACGCATACCATACTCAAAATTGTTAATTGTACAATACACCAATTATGGAAATAAAGTTACAAAACAGACA
>JTDE01005841.1:25948-40538 GCA_014338405.1 Paragonimus skrjabini miyazakii
TTTTTTTTTTTTTTTATTTTTCTTTTAAAATCTAACTGCTTACCGAAAAAGTAGAAGCAGTTCAGATCACACTTACCGTCAAAACTGGGTGTAGAGAAGATTCAGCAAACTGTAGACCAATAGCTTCGATTTCAGGGGTTATCAACGTATTGGAAAGCTTAATGGATAAGCATCACTGGGCCCATGTAACAAAGCTGATACTTATTACTAAAGAGTAGTTTGGCCACTGCAACAGATGTTCATATGTTGTAATATGTTGTATGCTGTTAATTACTCGTTACTTTTGAACAAAGGCTGTTGACAAAACGACTAACCATTAATATGATCTATCTTAATTTTTCCAAAGTCTTTCAAGTCATCCTACTGTGGAAACTCTAGAATTAAAGCATTGGTGTGCACATACTAAGGATCACCTAACTGAACGTAGATGCAAAATCAAAAACAGTGGATATTTATCAAACCGACTACTTGTCGTCAGGCAACGTTTCACATGAATCCATCCTAAGAATTCCGCTGTGCATTTGTCTCTTTCTTAATCAACTAAGCATCGTCAAATTGCCGATGTTGTGCGCCGACGACACAAAAGTCTGATGAGTTGTAGAGTGTCTGGAAGATGTGGAAACCTTACAAAGTGATTTGGACCGCTAGGCCAGTGGTCCATAGTAAACAACTCGCAGTTCAAATTCAACAAGTCGAAAGTCATACGAGTTCGACGTCAAAGTTGTGCTGACAACTGCTTCGGTGACACCTGCGTAAACGTCCCAGTATTTGATCAAGCTAAAGAGGTCGCAATGACGCAGTTTAAATTTGTCTACAAGTTATACAGACAGTTAGAAATTACAACTGCATTGCATCTCTTAGAGGGAATTTGTGGAACTCTTCACCCGAGGCTTTTAGCACTATATTAGTCTTTGTAGTTCGCCCACTCCTAGCAATGACGTTACAGATTTGTATTCAGTATGTTACAGAATTTGACACTTATTAAAATTTCATTGATGAGTGGTCAGTACTTTGGTTGATTTCTATTTGAGTACATTTAGAGACTGGCCATTAAAAGAGAGTTATGGGGGGCAGGAAAATACCCTAGTTACGGAGATTAATGGAATGACACTAGTTGTCTACGCATTACAGACACTTTAGAAGACACCTAATCCACTTCCATAAGGAATTTAAGTCCCAAATTCATCCAGTGGTCGAACTCCCCTCTGTAAGTAAGGACGATAAACTTCGTGTTCACTTACTGAAGCTGGATTGTAGAGCAGACCGATCATTATGTAGATTAAAATACATCCTATTTATGGTCTGTTCACCCTCAAACAAGTCGTACAACACCATACTCACTGTTGAATCGGTTGAGCGTTGCCAACTTCTGTTCGATCGACAGGTACATCAATGACTACCTGCACTACACATTTTCCACGAACCCTCGTAGTCCATTTCTATAGGTCACAAACCTTGTAAATATAAGAAAACGTTGTTTTGTTGCGCTGTATTGTTCTTTTCTGATCTGACTATTCGACAGTAGCTTTATCCATGTTTGCTTTTAGTGACTTCTATCCGCCTTTTTTTAAATACATCTAAGCCATCTAACACAATCTCCTCCCACTAACACAACAGGAGACTATAAGCAGAGATTGTTTTCCCTCCCGCAGCATTACATAGTAGTGTGCCAACCATAGTGACTATGCTAATATCTACACTCAATCTCATTCATTCACTCGTATCGCATCTGACCAGTTAAAGTTAGCCCTTAACTATATAATTCACGTATGCATCTCACTACCAAGGCCTAGGCTCGCACAGACTGATATCAATGCGCATCATGAGCTAGTCTGTGGTGCGACAAGCATAACTCTGTTCACACAAGCAAGCGACTATGCTCACAAACTATGGCACAACACAACTTCTGACGCCGCATCTCGGAAGACGAACGTTTCTGCACCACACCAACGTAACAGTCTCAAAACATGAGCTATATCACAGCCCGACAGTTCTACACCGTTCAACTCAATCTTGACCCTTCAACACTCCCGACTCAACCACACCGTCTGCATTTCGATTAGTGTTATCGAGACTTTTATCAACCTAGATATTATCTTATACTGTACATGAATCCCCTATGTTCGTTTATTTTCTATCGTTTCTACGCTTATCTCTAGTCCAATTATAAGCATCACACCCAAATCGTGTAATAATAATTAGTAATTGTTGAGCTTCAATTATTCACATATAACTTCACATCCTCTACTTTGCAAACTTGTAAAAGTTGACTAACTCGGTGGTGAAACGAAATTCAATTTGGATGACTTTGGGAATAAAAGCGGCAGTGCTGTACCCTTCTGTCAGGAAGTGTCCCTCAAACCAAATAAGCTTTTAAGTAGTACTAAAATTTTTGCAATAAAAAAGCAAACTCTCAGAATTATCCAGAAGGCATTTTGAGGCTTAAACTGAGCCTAAACCCTCTCAGGAAGATACAGTTTGATCAGCTTACTAGAGCAAATGTTGATTGTATTATAAATCAATCTAAGGCACATCGGTGAAGCATACAAATCCAGTTCAACCTTCAAACATTGCTTTGGCAGGCTAAGGCGTGATATGCCACTGATCATTGGGGTTAGTTTGTGACTTATTCATCATTGGTTTTCTGAACTACACGAAGCCATCACCGGTCAGTTGATTATTAGAACGTACTTACGATGCCCTCTTCCAAATGTGGGTGTACATGTGATGTTAAAAACTTAAATTTTGGAATTGCAACACATGAACCTGTTGACTCCGGTGACACAGTTGCAGGTATTTTGCAAGAAAACAGAAACGAGAAAAAAGTCTGATCCACTTTCTAGACATTCTAGAACAGTACTTAACTGAGTGGAATTTCTGAAATATGGTATTTCTCAGAATACTCTTATTGAGCCCAGTTGATGCAGTGGTTATAATGTCGTTTTGCTGATTGAAGAATATTGGATCAAAAAACTTTTATGTGGCTGGGAGACGTAGAATACATACAAGTTGAATTTTATGAAATTAAACTTCTCACCGCTCCAAGAGAATACTCCCCTCTCACGGATGTGACACTTTTCTGCCTTAATTCTGCTTGTTTTAAATATGTCAGAAATAATATTCACAAATGACAGCCATCAGATATAAAAAAAAACACTTTCTTATTCAGTTCCAAAGACAGTACACTGATTCAGTAACAGCTTTTCTAATAACTGTTTTGATGCGACATAATGTCACCAACATCGTCAATCGACCTAGTAAGTTCAACATAACATCAAACGGTCTTTGACATGAAGGTTATTGAGATACAAATCAAGAATGGATGTCAAGTTAGAAGTAAAACCTTTGAATTTCAACTTTATCAGACCTTTTGGGTTCGTAACTTAAAAAAGTGAAACATTAATGCTGAAATGTTTGTGCGAATACTGTGTGGTCGCGTAGTATATACAACTGAATGTGCCGGTGATATCAGTCGTCATCAACCTGAATCCTCTGACCTATCAATTGTTTACATACCACTGACTAGTCAGTCAACGTTTAAAACAACCACGATCAATTTAACCAACCCAATTCGATCATATTGTGGTAACATTAAAGATTAAAAATTCACAGTTACCAAGACGAAATGTATGAGACAAAAGAACAAAACGAAATACTGCTTGACATTTTGCTAAAATCAAACAATAGAACAGAAAACAGGTTGAGCTGTGTTCCAAGAAATATCACATTGCAGATCAAATATCATCGTCTAACCTGTTTGTTTGAGAGGAATTGTTTGCACGAAGCCACATGTGAACGGGGAGTAAAGGGTCGTGGAAAGAAGTGTATTCAAAATGTTTCAGTTGGATATAGAATAATATAGCCCAAGTTCAATATCAGTCAAGTGAACACCAAACCACAGAAAAAGCGATCATGATCATAGTCCATGTGGTGCCCAATGTTGTGAACTCATGGTGTATGGTAGCTGAACCTGAGGTGACAGTGAAAAAGCGGGAAAGCAAGGTTTCATGTTGTGTACGTTAACTCACGACATTTTTGAAATTCCAAACTACCAGACACCAAGATAAAAAAAAGTCGCCATCATATTTCAACGGGTTGTTCTACGCACATGTGTGGCCGAGACCTAAAACGAACATTTTTTAGAGCTACGCTTAATTTCAGAGGTCGATTTAAAATATGTTCTTTCGTGATTGCATCGTGTGAAAAACCGTGAACTAGTTTCAGTAGTTTTGGTTTGCCCACAAACATACATATTACCTAAACATACTTTTGGCTACAATCACTTCTATGTTCAGGTTTCCCGTTCGCTTTACTCGAGGTTACGTGATAACCAGTTGTTTAACTTTCAGAGATGACCTTTTCTTCAAAAACTTCACATTCCGGTTGTATTCAATAATTGTTGAACTTGGTGGGCGATGTGTTTTTATGGAGCAGATTAGTTGTCACAAAACATTACAGCAACTGTGTAGTCAGTCTGGACGGCTCGTCAACTTGTATTTGGAAGAAGAGTTTCCCCAACCGAAACATTGTTTTTGAAGAATATTGTTTCATTTGCGCCAAAGAATAGGATAACTGTTGTTAGAAATCAATAGTGCGGATTGAGTGCAACCAGGTGCCGGATTTTGTACACAGTGGTCGACACCAATCTGGTTTCCTCGGTTTTGCTGGATAGCTTTAGTCATAGAGCTAATCGACCCACATGAGGTGTTAGCCCATTGTTATTGTCGTGTTGTTTAGGCCATCCGATTGGTTACGTGAAACGAAACATTAGTGACAGGTTCAACCCAGTCATTAAGTAAGCGGTTTATTAGATATTTTCAGTACGAGTAGTCAACAGGAAAATGGACGTCAAAGGTGGTATCCCACAACACTTAAACTGTATTGCCAATTTGGTGCAGTGTATGTGAAGTGTTCAAAACAGAAGATATATGCTTCGGAATCACATTTCTGGTTTAAACTTGTATTATGTCTCTACAAAACCTATACAAATATACGGTTAGCAAATTCATCACTTGTCGGATTGCCTCTTACAAAGTGTTGATGAATTTGTTTTTTTTGGACTATCTGAAAGTGTACATAATCTATAGACTTCGAAGTGTCATTGAACGACTTCCTGGTATATGTAAGTTATTTTGAACGCCGTTAGAGGGAAGAAAACCTACGGGCTCGAATGAAGAGGTATTTATCTGGAATGATACGCTTGACCAATCAGCTTTTTGTAAAAACGCAAACCACAATCAACAATGGTGTAGTTCTTTCTACAACGCCCTAAAACCATCAAATAAATTTTTGTTATAAAAATGTCAACGGTTATTCTGTTTTAAAATCACAACAAGCGTAGGATAAATTGAGGGCTTACGAAGGCATGCGCCCTTCAAGAGTTAATTTTTTGGATTTCTGTTGAAACATGCTTAACTTGACCGCATTGCATGTGTTGACAATCTCTGAAGATGTATTGTGTTCAAAGTTGAATATAAATGGTTTTACAACGAAGCCCACGAGGTAATCATATCAATGTTATCCACCAACGACCAGCCAATCTTCCTCCAATATCTTGCAAAGTCAGACTGCTCAGAATAGTCTATGAAAAAAGCATCAAACCCAGGCATGTCACAGAATGATAAAGTTGGAAGTAAAGTTTGTTGCATAGTGTCACATAGTGAAAACATTTCCTGTACATAAGTAATACATTTTTCACTCGTTTTCATGCGTTGTTGTTGGATATTGACATTATTTACTGTTATATCACTGCCAGTAGTGAGTAACGGGACGCGAATCGAAGTTGAGAAATTGAAAATGCATACTGGAATAAGATAAATTTCTGTTTACATACTGATGAATTTGTTAAAGGAAACCTAGTGTTTCCAAATAATTCTTTTTTACAAACCGTAGAAGAAAAAAGAAATTTGTACAATGTGATGATAAGCCTGTTTAATGAAGAATATACTGAAACCAAAGGCAGATCACGAAGGTGGATTTTAATAAACACACAATCGATCATTCCAGTAATGATCTTCTGTTTACCCTGCAACTTGGGAATACTAGCCCATTCATCTGTTTGTTTTTGGTTTTCGCCCACCTTTCGCCCTAGATGGCTTAACGACAAACCCTGTTAATGTCATTTCCCCCCCTTTTGAAGAAAATTATGTTGCTTGTACGCACTTCACGGTCAGTCTTCGTTCTTCTGATTGAGACACGCTGTGTTCCTGACCGGTTAATGGGCACCACGCTAATGTACACGCAAAGATCGATTGAATGATGACCTTGATAATAATGCGTGTAGTGAATCTAATACAAAACGTAAGGTCTACTCGAGTTCACGTGTTTGTGTGTTCTAGGTCGATCTAGTCAACATGGCTAACCAGAAGTTTGGAATTTAGGTTAGGTTATAACAGCTAGTAACACACAACACACTACTAAGTAGATGATCAAATCAGCTGTTACGGGAAACATATCCATCGGTTATTGTTGCTATTCTGTATGTATTGCTACTCGAACCTTGTGTAAACTATAATGCTTCACTCTTTTTCATACTAACAAATAATTTGTTGTGCATTCTCTTCTAAACTATAATTGGGAATGTGCGCCGGATTTATACCCATTATGAGCATTTAAGGGGGAGAATATTTTGTGGGGCTGATTTATCAGACTGTGCAAATTGACGGTGATTCCGCCCACTTTTTGGCTTGTGTAGACCCTTGAACAAAAAACATATAGGGTCAGATATGCTTCTTTTCCTAAGATTACTTTCAGTAATCGGGCCGTTTTGCAGCACGTGGCCCAAGGGGGAAAACAGTCAGCTGATTGACAATACGTACAAGAGATGTACACAAGTTCAATCAGAATTCGAATCAACCGTGGCATGAGAAATGAAAACTTATGTATGGAAGGCCAAAATCAACCTACACGGTTGTTTCCACAGGAAAAGTCAATGAAACTACAACAGCAACCGCGGAATTGTCTTGAGAGATACCGGGCACAAACAGCAGATTTGCAGATTAACAACAACAGGGCGATTGAGTTAATCTATCCTACTTCTAATTAACTCAGGGGGCTATTCGAATCGTTGAAACAACCGATTATCCTAGTTACAGTGACTAAATTTTAACTGCGTTTAAACTGATCATATTCACTCGTCTACTAAACATAGACGTGCATAATAAAACCAACTGGGAAGTTGTTGCAAAAACGTCTGTGGCACACTAACATTCAAAGTAGATCATATGACAAACGACACAATCCGTGCTAGAAAATGTATTGTTGTTAATAAGTCAAACAAAAAACACAGACGCTGCACACTATACAACAGCTAGTTCTCGCGTACATTAAATAGTGGTTTGCTCAAAACTGAGAAGATACCAGTCTAGTACGCATGACTATAAACCTATGCTATTATATAGTTTCAAGTGGAGAAACACGATAATGAATGAGAGGCCCGATTCCATAAGCTTCTCAATGTGTCCACAATCAACAAGTTAGCATGGTGACACAACTAAGTAGGTTATTGTGTTGGTACATAACACTACTCTGATCTTTTGATCATCTTTGATAGGACATTTTCGACTAAAGTTGTGCGTGTATAAGTAGCTATCCCGAGTCATCTGCTTGTGTTCGTGTCGACCAAAGGTTTCGATGAACTGGTCGGTTTTTCTGTCCTTCTTCTTCTGTTTTTTTTTTCTTTTATATACAGGGTATGTTCCTCTGTTATGTGAATGATAAGATAACAAACAATTTGGTGACATCCACAATCTATTTGTGCTCGTCATATCGGTACCGCCGATACAATTGACCTGATGTTTTGGAACAGAACTCACTCAGGAAAGCACTTATTTTTTCATCATCAGTCGTTACTTTTTTGCCCGGAAGACAAAATGGTCAACGCTTATGGTTTTACTTATGAATAAACATGACAGTCTTGATATGTCCTCTACGTACTGCAAATGGCAGTCAGTGTCTGTAAGGAAGTTAGGTCATTTGAACAAAATAACTAAGATATCTCCTTATCACTCCTCATTAGGTCAGTATAACTGATGTGGTTATCAATAGCTTATTAAAGCGACGGGTAACGTAAGATACATGTAAGAAAACGCGTTGGCTATCCGGAGATGACTAACCGGGATCTAATGAGTCTGGTGCATGTGACATGATCTAGCGGACGACGAGGTTTATTCACTCCTGGTAATTGGAGTCGCAAAACAAGCAAGATCATATAACTAAATAACGATTGACCAGATCATGGCCAACAGATCTTTTGCACTTATTCGGAATGAAGAATTGGGATTTTTGTAGACAATACGAACTGTAGTCTGTTGGTGGTTCCGGCGATTGAAATTCGCCAGCTGTAAAGCTATCTATTCTTCATCTTTTCTTGCTTCTAATACGTAACTCCATTGCCAGGACTCCCTATTTCTACTGAAATCTCAGTCGTGCTGAGTTATTCTGACTGGTGAGAATTTGCCATTGTCGACAAAAACTAGTAATCACTAAATGCTAACTACTGTGGGTAGACATTGAGATATGACGATGAAGCCCATGGGCTGACTGTGAACACGTCCACTCTCAAAGCACAATGATAGGAGTTCATATTCCTCATGTGAACAAGGATAAGCTTTCAAATAGGAAGAAAATTCTTGATCATTCTTTTTCTCGACTTTGTTAAGCCGGAAGAAATATCTGTATGTGTAATTCCCACTAGAAGAAGTGAACGGTGTTCAACTTGCAATAACACAACTTCGATCACTATCAAGATTTTGACAGTTAGTGGAAGTTGAATGTTATTTTTGAATGATTCACCGCACTACTTACAGATGGTTCCTCTTTGTTGTCGGCAGGAGTTAAGTTTTGATGTCGTTAGGTCCTATAGTGTTGTCGGTTCTGTGTTGACAATCCCATTTGTGGATTGTGTACGCTTGACCGTACCACACAAGACTACGTCCTCACAGCTGATTAGGCACATAGTGGAGAAGTCGGTTGACCCACTTGTTTCATAGGATACAGAGTGCTTTGCTTAAACCTTACAATCGTCATGATTCACACTAGCCTTCATGGATGATTAAATTACTACGGTCAAGCATGTCATAACTGTGACATAGCTGTATCAAGGTATTATCTTTATTCACATGTATATGTATAACTTCATTCGAACTTGTAACTTGTTTCGTTTGTTTTGTCCTGACAATACTTACACATAACATATTAAACATGATGAATAACTTAAAATAAGCTTTTCTGCTACAGTATATTTCTGGTGAATACTCTAAAGATTTATGGCCATTTGGTAGTCCGTATACTCGAATTTCAGCAACTTAGAACTTTACAATGTCATCAGTCCAAATTACATTAACCAGGGTTCATAAACCGACTAAACCTACTTTTCTCTAAAGTACCATTGTCTATCGGTGTGAGAGCACTTAATAATCGATCAGCCCCAGAAACGTCCGTGGAATCGTGAATATCCGTTGGTGTTGTGTTCTCGATGTTATTCAGCTCTCCTCTACCGTCGAACCGTGCAACTTCATGTGCCGCCGGTTCTGTTGACTCAGGGTTGTTCAGCTCTGCCGTGGTTGTAAAACATGAGAATGAAACGAAATATTTTAGGGATCAGAAACGGTGATAATTGAACCATGTGAACACCACTATTATTCATAATTTCAACAAAAACCGTGTACTTTTAATACCGATTACTTGAAACCTGAAAGTTGATCATCATGACAAAACCAATCGGTGAAGAAGAAGACACGAAGATGTGTACCGCCTCAGAAGCGTTCATTCAAATATAATTACGCTGAGAGGTCTTGAATATCTTGCGATATGACCTATTGAAATGAGCTCCTATGTTTCATAAGTGCTTTGACGTGATTGTGTTCAAAAATCTAAATATGAGTTACCCTCCTAGAATTCAGCCAGTTTACTTTCCAATTGATTCAAATAGGAAAATTTCCATTTCTGTTGAAGTAGTAAGGTTTCGATGGAACATTCTATCGCGCATATCACCTACCGAGTGAAATGTTTCAAACAAATCCACAGACCGTCAACTCAAGGAATATAGAAGTTTGAATAATGCACTAGTGTTGAGTTCGAAGAAATTGAAAAATAGTGTGCATTAAAAGTACATGGAAACGAACAGAAACTGTGGGAGAGTGAATAATGACATCTGTCCGTTTCCCGAGACACCAGATTGTTTTATATTTGGTACGGTCTTGTGTAATCTGATCCTTAGGAAACAGTCTATTGCCACTGTAACAGCATTGATTGTTGCTTCTGTTTGCTTTTTCTTTCTTCTTAACACAGCTGATCTTCATGACTGTCAATGTTGAGCACACCCGTCCTCTCGTTTATTCACAAGTGGAGTGATTCACTTGCTGACTAGTGAGGGACCGCCGACCATATAATGTATCTTATTCTGTCTAATACATTCTTATAGTGAAGTTTGGCATATAGTCTGTTACATGAACTACGGATACTGTTGATAGGCAATTCTACTGTTTCCAGTGGTTGCGCAACACATTTAAAATGTGTAAGACTATATATCATGAGACAAATTTGTCGAATCTTCCACCTTGTAGTCTAATACTCGATCACATCAAATTTCACCGTCCACCACATGTAGAAAGGCACATAAAGACTAGTCTCTTTTCTCTTACGAAAAGTATGGAACAGATGGGAACTGTCTAAAGTAGGAACATTGAGACATTCATTGGGTTCGAACTAATTCAGTCCAGGAATGCTAACTTTTGTATGACATTTCTCAATTTATTACAGGTACCTGAGTGGAGGTAAATAGCAATCCAAAGCTGTCCCCAAACAATGAAACCACCACTAACAGACTTGCGCCCAATAAACGAGCATTAACGAGTAAGGAACCGCTCGTTAAAACTAGAGTGTGAAATAACTAAGACACCGATGAGCAGTTATAATCTACCTAACCCTATAGTCACAACACTGTAGATCGTTTGGAAACATGCCCGGAATTAACCCGCTTTACAAGCTTTCTCGCCACTTTCATAAACCATTCGCACATTGCTGTAGTATTCGGATTCAGTGTTCCATACTAAAATTCCTGCACGCTAGCCACTTTCTGTATATAGCATTTTGTTTTCCTCTCTTTTTCACTCTTTCCTTACAGGTGTAAGCCGTCTGCTTGCAAAAAGCACCACTATGTGTTTGCTCAGGTTTGTTTGTAATGATGTTCGTAAGTGCCGATAATGAACTATTCTGTCCCAGAATAACGTTCCGTATAACCCCGGATAGTCTGTTTGCTGATCCTGGTTTCCGTATTCTTCAGACCCTTTTTCTTGACTTTGTAGATGTTACCCAGAGATCAATGGATCAGTAACTGTGATATCAACTTGACAGTAAGAACTCCCAAAAAGATGGGGAGTAGCAAAATGTTGCCTATTGGTCTACTCGCAGGATTTCTATATGGTTCGTTCATTAGCACTCTGATTTCTTCAAACGTGTATAAAACTGAATCACTAACCCAGTCTAGGAGCGAACGCTTGACATTCAGATGTCTACGCGACTCAAGGTCACCATGTTCCCCGTCTCTCCAGATTGTGTCAGTCAGTGTGGTTTTGCCCACGTTTCACAACACATTTAAAATATTCCAACAAAGTTCAACTCTTCCGGTCAATTAGACGTCGCGCATATTAGCGAAGTGAAATGGTTGGTCTGAAACTAACTCCGTAAACATGCTATTGTAGAAATTTTTGTCCTTGAGGCACAATACGGCGTTCCGGAACACGCACCAAGTTCGTCATCATTGCAACCGGTATATGTGCTTCCATAAGACCAACGACACGATATCCGACGCTGACACACACGCACAATTCCGCCCCAGCAACAAAAGCCATAGTTCAAACCAAAGGGCTTAACCAACGGGCACGCCACCTGACCGAGTCGGGTGAGGCAACGGGCACAATACCGCTGAAACCACAGCAAGATTAGCTGGCGTAGGGGCGGTCGCGCATTCCCAGACCAACTCTCGGGTTCGTCCAAGTGATATGGCTACCACGATTGAAGATCGATAAGACCCGGCTACCCATGCACGTCTCTCTAACCGCTTCAGCGCCTAAAGGCAACACTGAGTTGTGAACCAGCGTGCACTGGGAAGCGCAAATGAACAGGGTAACAATATATTTCTCTAACGAATCGTGCCATCATGATAATTTTTCATCAAAAGACGGACAATAAAGAACTACATTCATGAGCAGAGCGGATTTACAAAACATTAGAGACTACTAAAAAATCTGATCAAAACCTAACAAATTCTCATAGAATATGAGGCATATCATGCTGCGTTTTTAGGTTTTTCACACCACTCGTGGACTCTGACGTGACGTGCTATAGCCATGCTATGAAAATACTGAGTGTCGCTTGGCATATCTAAGTTTTGTGACCTCGTTACTGAACCGTTACAATTGTTGTCAACGTGTCTCATTGGACCACTTTGTTCGTGCCGTGATAAAGGCAACTTATTGCGTCATTGAGATCAGCGTAAATAACTCGTTCAAAAATGTTGTCCAGATTGACGTGTCTTGTTCATCAAAGACCTGCTTCGTCCCAAAAACGATATATCCAGGATGCGAAGGCCGTTAGGTTTGGGTTGACACAAACCATCCGCATGATACGGGTTCCGGTTGGGTAATTATGAATGGGGAAAACGTTGATACATGTGAGTACTGATCGAATAGGGCGCGGCGAGGTAAGTGGCGCAACGCACTCCTTGCAAGTATCTTGCCTGTTTGCAAACTAACTTCTCTAGGACTATACAGATTGTGAATGCAGATGCTTCTGATGTCGGCCGTTTAGAATCCATACTTTCATCTCGCCGAAAGCACGACGGGCTTGTGGGCCCTGAAATGACTAATTCGATCTCTCTGTGTGTGTCTTTCTATCTATCTGCCTGTCTGGCTCAGGCCATGTTGAGTTATGTTGGATCACACACCGCTCAGCTCAGTTCGGTTCGCGGTAGGCGTGCACAACTTGGTCTCGATGAATTTATCATGTTGGAACCAGATCGTACTTTTGGAACGCAAGGAAGTGAACAGACAACTGAACAATGTATAGAACCGGCTTTTATCTATGCCGTCTGTGGTGAAAATATGGGGAGACCACTAGGGCTTTTAGCAGAAAGCATGTGGCACGCGATCGGTTACGTGTAAATTGGTTCGGTGGATGATGGAAACGTCTGTTGCAACAGTCAGTGTTCATGACCTGTAACGAGATAGCCAACAGCGCGCTTAAGCAAAGGACTGATATGCTAGTGAGGTTTTTTCGGCGTGAGGTTACATCAGACTTAGAATCTACAGAGAACGTCCACAAAACTGGAAGAACTCCGAGTGGCCATAATCTCGGAACACAATGCTGTCTGCTAGACTAATTTACGACGTATGTTCTCATCCTGTCTAAATTTTTGTGTTAATAAAACTGAGGAGAATATTTTGGGCATCTCATATGAATTTGTGATTGATGGATTAGTGATCTCTTTTCTCTTTATGTTTGTGGGACGATAATGTCGACCTGTTAATAGAACAGCACATCTGTGGCGGTAACCGGCAGATCCGTATTCTTAACGGGTTCTATAAGCTCCGTGTAATAAAACTTTCTACGAATTATCCTTTCACTAAAGTAAAGTTTTGGTCCGTGTGAAGCAAAATACTATGCAGCATACGTTCATTATTCAGAGATACGTGTTAACCTGACGTGATATTTAGGGTAAACACTGAATAATCATTGCATGGAATGTCCGAATGACATTTGAACAGCTGCAAAGGACATGGATAAGCGAACATCGGTGACTACAAGACATGAGAACTGGATTCAGCATGATACGTTCGTCCAGACCAAGTTGTGTGTGGCTGTTGTCCGGCTATTTCAGCTGATCTGAGGAGAGTGTGATCCAACATGACTCAGCATTACTAGTAACAAGAAGAGAGACATAAAGAAAAATAACTCAGCAAACAAATGGATAATAGAAATAAACGAAGACTCCTTCGGAAACGTGAAGATGACTAGAAGTAAACAGGGATCAAACACAGAAGAAACCAACAGAAAATTCAACTAATTACGATGTGAACAACAACAACAACATTGGTGTGAACTATACAAAAGCCGCTAGGAGAATCCGAACGATAAAGAACGAGCCGAAAAGAAACTCACCAGTGAGATGAGATTCCGCGGGAACGTCGGTCGGAATCACAGAATGAACAGGAGAAACATCGGCGAAGACGTTCTCACCCTCAGGAGTGAAGTTGCTGATGGTAAGAAAGGGAGAAGTACCGCCTGCTGGCTCGGTTACAGGAGTGATCTCGTCGGTCACTTCGGGACTGACAGTTTCCACGGACTCGGAGGATTTGCTGTTCTCCTCTGCACCGCCTTCTGTATTTGGTGACGTGTTGTCCTCGGTTGACGATGCAGTGTCTGGCTCAGTGTTTACCGTCTCCGACTCGTCTGATCCATCAGCCGTCTCGCCATCTGGCTCGGTTACAGGAGTGATCTCGTCGGTCACTTCGGGACTGACAGTTTCCACGGACTCGGAGGATTTGCTGTTCTCCTCTGCACCGCCTTCTGTATTTGGTGACGTGTTGTC
>JTDE01005842.1:24420-41897 GCA_014338405.1 Paragonimus skrjabini miyazakii
GAAAGAACCCTTAAGTCAAAGCTTGGTGTATACAATTTCTGTGAAAGAAATGTTATGTCGGAGGACACTAAAACGTTCATCACACTCGGCACGACTTGAATTAACGAACACTGTTTCTAAATTCAGATGTAAAGATCTTTATTCTTTCTAATCTATTATTTAAAATGAGTTTCAGCGAGTCGGTTGTGGCAAGACAATCGCATTATATTGCGCTAATGTATAAATATGACATGTACGACCTGTAAAATCTGTCTGTTCAACCCTACAGCATCAAAGTACGTTTAATCTGGTTTCATCAAATGGTGTGAGGGGATTATACTAAGTGGCTCAATTCAAATAGTGTAGCAAGTTAACAGTGTTAAACCGAACCAGTCGAGGATCCACTGGTTGCATTCAAGAGAGCATGATGAGTGTGCTTTGATGCAAGCGTCTTAAAACCGTGCAAAACAACTAAGATCGGGAATTCTTGTAAACACTTGAGAAAGTTGATGACCACACTGCAAACGAAACACCAAGAATTGGTGAACGAATCATTTTTCATTATGCTGGAGTTCAGTCATTTATAGTGTAACGTGGGGTCGAAACCAGCAACCGCGCACGGGTTGAATTGGAATTGTGTAACAGGGCGTGATGCTGTGTTGTTGACGCCGTCTTAGAATACATTTGTGTAAGTCGTGTGCATAGCTTACTGGACCTTTGGTTCATGCTTATTTCTTGTTGTTTCCTTTTACACGAGTGTGGATGAAACCCCAACTTCGAAAGAACGCTATCTTCCGGTGTCTCCTCGTTGCCCTAAAGTTGGTCCACAAGCGCAACGGACAACCAGAATAAAGACGGCCGGTTTGCATGTTACAGTATTAGTTGAAAGATCTAGTAAACATTGGAACAGATAGACAGGGGTCTATACCGCAGTAACAGACAAACGAAATGGTCTATATCGAAAACGCACTTGTTCTGTAGGAGACGTCATTGCGCGAATTTATCCTCGCTGGATGAAAACTGTCAACTCAAGTAATACGTCCATTTTGCTAAGCAGATACGCTAAACTGCACTGTTAACATAACTGTATACTTTATTAAATATGTGGTTAAAGTTAACCGCCTTCTTGTTTGTTCTTATCTACAGACTGACAGCTTGAGTTGAAAAAAGTTATATCTAGAAGTAACAGCAAACACAATTGTAGTGTAAACTGCTCCAACACTTGCGTGTGTTAAGGAAAACACCTAACGGAAACATTTTCATTTCTTCAATTTCAACGTGTTTATTGTTACGAAACTCAAAGCTTCTACTTCTTTGGCACATCTGATCATTTTCTGCTCACAAAACAAACAAAATTCATAAGAATTCAATGATTGTCGACTAAGAGTCGCGTACAGTTTTGTCCGGACAAACTTATCATGCTGGAACCAGATCTCAGCGCTGCATCGTGCCTAAGAAAACAGTATGTACACGATGTATTTAGACTATGCATGAGCCAGAGGAAGGGTAGAGTAATCACTCCATGTTTTGAGTTCAACATAATTACCCGGTTAAAACCAATCCACCGTTTAGTCAACATATGTATATCCTTTCACCGGTTGCACTACACTTCAATACGTCGTATTTGGACGCTTGAAGTTTTTATCCAACTTTAGCGATTAACCGCGTTCACTGCCACATTGTCGTCATAGGCGGTTAGTCGCGTGATCCCCATATGTAAGAATCTCCAGACCGAGTGTCATCGTAATCTTCATGAATCAATGTGCATAGTTTCCGCGAAATATTGACATGCGTCTGCATAGGTTGTCCACAAAATCAAACCGTCAGCTGATGATAAGTTGATTAGACAGAAGTTGAACAATCGTCGTTGTAGGTTCAGAAACCAATTCATCAAACTGGCTTGATATGGCACAACAGCATATACACGAGAAGTGTCAAACGAATACAAAGTCCGAAGTCCTAACCCAAGGGCTGACCCAGCCAACAGGCCTCCTAATACAGTCGGGTTAGCAAACGAGTACAACGCAACACTAAGCTAGCTGGCACGGGGATGTGTGCATATTTCAGGTCAAGTCACTCGGCTCCATCACCTCAGTGTTTTGACCACTACAGCCCACAATCGATAACAACTAGCTGTTGATGTACGTCCCCGTAACCGTTTCAGCGTTTGAAGGGCAACACGGAACTGTAAACCAGCATGCATGGACAATCGCAAGACCGGAAAAAGCGTTTCATTGTACACAAGGGTGGATTATTCAGTCGAATTTCGATCGTTTCACTAGTACCTTCTCTTCTGTTTATCTTTCCGCGACGACAATGCTGACCTACCGGGGTGAACGACACATTTCTAACGGTCATTAACAAATTCGTATACTAAATAAACTACTGTTGCATCAAGGTATTGTGCTGGTTCATATGTATTGGTATACTATAGATTAGATAGTTTGGCGCACGATTCATTTAGTCACTAATCACGGTTGCGCATTGACCAGGCGTGATATATAGAAAGGCCAGTGAGAATGGACACCGAATACTTATTGCACGGCATGCATGATCATGTATAATATTTCAAACGGTACCGGCAAACGTACATCAATATAGGGACCAGTTCTAGCTAATGGTTTACAGTACTATCTACAGGTTGCGTATGGTTCTGTGTAGTTGTTTCTGTTAAGGCGACATATTGTGACGATCCACCAGTGTGATCTAGTTGCAGTATGATCTTTAGTCCAATCAAATTTGTGTACTGCACTTTTGAAGACAATGAAAATTTCTGGAGAACAAAGCAACCTAAATTTGGACAATATTTTTAAACGAGATCTCCATGTCGGTTTGGATAACGGAACACGTTGCCTTCATCATTGCACCTACCTACTGATGGCATGGTCACAGGACATTTTGACAGGAAGTGGAACGAAACGGCTCAATAACAAGGTTTCAAAACCGAGACTTTTCAGTCGTGGCTTATCGTTTTGCCATCATGACTATGATACGTCACGCTAGAGTCAACAAGTGGCGCGATAATTGTGAAAACAGCGTGACTTACACCAGATTTTATTGGAAAATTTTTAGGTTTTGATCAGTATTCTAGTAATTTTTAAGTCGATTTCGTACTTGGATGCAGCTTTTTACTGTCCATCGTGATGTCGCATACCGTTAGGGAAATATCTTACTTTAAATTTGTCTATTTGCAATCTTTAAGGCATGCTGATTCCTAACCGGGCGCTGCGTTCTAAAAGTTGAAACGTTTACAGAGAGCCAGTTTACAGGAGCCAGGTGTCACCGATCCTGGCCCGCGGTGGCCATAACACTTGAGCGTTGGGGCCGAGCGACATAGCTAGAAGTGCGCATACACCTTCGTGTCAGCTAGTCTGGCTGTGGTTCCAGCGGTGTGTTGTGTCCGTCTGCTCACCCGATTCGAGTAGGAGGTTTGTTCGTTGTTTGAGCCCTTTGGTCTGAACTCCGGATTTTGTATCCAGGTTTACATTTGGGAGGCGTTCAGTATTGCCTAACCAACGAATCACGTCCATTGTCAACACGCGTTCAATTATGTCTGACTGCTCGGCAAGGTACCGTAGTGTTTGAGAGCATATCTGACCTTAACAATACCCAAGACGCGACTTACCCATTACGGATGGGAGAGACTCAGATACCACACAAATCGTCAACATGGTGCTCCAATTTCACTGCCCTACAGAATCAATGATAGCACAAATGCATGGTACAGCAAGGGCCTTGTTTTAATTTTAACGCCATGATTCTTTCAAACACGTCTCTCAAGACGTTCGTAGAACAACGATGACATTCGTCACGTGAACTCGCAACTCGCGGTCTGCACACAGGTTTCTCCAAAGACCACTTTTAAACTAGGTGTCTGCGCGGATATCCGCAGTAAATGTGCGATAACTAGGGTTATGTCTTAGCTCCAGCCCTAATCCACTTTAGTGACGACATCACAATCTTCAGAGACTGCCCCACACCATCGTAACTTCGTCTTCATACGAGTATATGGAACACTTCAACAAAATCATCAAATTTACCTGGACATTCAAACTTAACTTGAACATTGCTTTGTGACTCAAATACTCAAACGTCCCAAAGCGTGCGCATAGCGGCTAGTTAAATTGTTCACACTTTTGCTAGAGCTGGCCAGTGACACACCAAATGTCAATTGTGCTACTGCTGGTTTGTACTTCATGCTACGCCTCGGAAATATTACCCCCACAACTTGCCATTAAGTCAATTGAGCGGGATTCTTGTCAGAAGATTCTTGGCATACTTCAGCCGACTAATTTCCTGATAAATGACTGTGATTTGCTTGCTTTTCTTACCTTTAAACAAGGACATGATAAGAGACCCTCTGAACCCCCACTGGACAGTTTAGTGTTTTAAGCTAGAGCAAAATAATTGCTGCTGCAAACGTCCCAAAACAAAGTCACCGCCCGTTCCGGGATGAGTACAATTAACTGTTTAATGGCTTGCTGCAAACGGTCGCTCAAGGTCATCTACTTAAAAGTAACTGGCTGTTTCGTTTGGTTACAAAAACGTTTACGTTATATTCTTCCAGTGTTCTGCAGTTGTCTGAACGGACCGTCAGAGTCCCGCTTATTGGTGTTTTGGTAAACTTGTCAAATGAACCAGACATAGTTTTAAGCTAATCATTGAACTCTTTGTGTTAACAGTAGTCAACAAATGCATGTGTCAACTCAACTTACTTCTTCCATCGGTCATCCATCCATTCCGCGAATCTGTCCAGTGAGTTGATAGCAAGCGCTATAGTTTGTCCGCTTTTTGTCAACATTTATTGGGTCCACGTTAGAAACAGCAAACGCTTAATTCTCCTCTCATCTCAAGCACAAGATATGGGTATCGTCGTTGTTGTACCAACTCGGACGTTTCTGTCGGTGAATAATAGTTCTGTCGATGTCGGTTGTTTCGATCAGCTTCCGTCAAAGATATTGAATATGATAGTGTGGTTGAAACGAACGACAACTACAGTTTAGAGACTAGCCCCGTCTTTCTCTTCTCCAGTCGCCTAACATTCAGCCCTCGTCGCCAATCGGATGATCTCAAACAAACGGACCGGTAAATCTGGGTGAATAAATCGGTCCCAACCAGCGTGTGACTGGTGTTTCACTCAGTCCCACGTATCCCTCACGTGATATCTACTAATCAAATGTTTTATTGTTGTATGAGAATGTAACCAAGCAAACGGTGTTGATCGCTTTGTGTATGGGTCCACGGTGTAGGGCAGCTGACATTCATCTAGACATGATTGGTTGTGATAGACAGCCTTTGAAAGGCACATAAATGGAACAGAGGGTTAAAGTTCTCATTTACTGTGTCAATGCTGTGGACTCAAAAAACAGCCAGTTAAATGGTACGTCGCCCCAACTCATGCGATTAAATCGCTGGGATGAAACAGAGGGTCCTTTACTAACATCGAACGGATTGCAGCGTAGATCCGATCATAAAACTTCTGTTAATATCTATGACGCATTGCTGGACTATAACCACAAAAAACACAGCAGGCCTACCTTGACTGATTTGCAGACCTACAGAGGTGATTCTAGTGCCTGTGCAATATGTGGCTCGCCTAGGATAAATGAACCGATGCGATCAATACATGTCAGACATAGACTGTGGTTTCTGAACACGCTCTATTGGATAGCCGACTCCGTAGGAGATGTAACAGGCGTTTGCTTCCCAGAGTTCATCAGGTGTTGCAGGCGTTGTCTTATTCATGTCAACGATATCAATTTCGAAATGAACCAGCCCCGAGGCGACCGGTACGATAGGGTGTTCCGACCATCCGGTATTGCATCGATTCAGAGATGTTCGCAATTTCTAGGTCCCAACCGGTGGCGTTCTCCGTCCATAACAGTGGCTCAGGTTGACTTGAGGAATCCCATCTGAAAGTCTTGACAAGACTTAAAGGATAGCAGCATATTTGACACTCTCGGGTACCCCAAATGGAAATAGGGACTCAGAAGTCTGACTCACATGCCAATGAGCCGTTAAGCAAGCCTGAAGGTACAACGACATTAACCTCTGGTTCCATCTACTGGCGCACGAAGTAGCAAAAGTACACCTGGGCACACGCGCTTTCCAGACTGGTGGGTTGACAGCTGCATCGATGCGTCTCTGACATCACAGTAGAGGTCACCAAAATATGACCTTTAAACGTTACTAGTCCGACGCCGTCAGTGCGACTATGGTTCAAATGTTGAATGCGCTAATTCAGTGGTGCGTCGATGGTTCTGTGATCAACTCACTTGACACAATCGTTGGTCGAGACCAGCACTGCTGACGCGTTCTAACAAAAACGAGGTTTATTTTTACAAACGGTTGACTGAAAGGCATGTTAGAATGCTAAAGCATGTAATGCATATCTAGTATCGATCAAATTCTCCCATTTTTCATCCTGAAGTGTAAAATTAAGTGAATAAATAAGTACTGAATATAGACCACCTTGCCAAAAGTGGTGAAACTTCCCACTTGACAGTTCAGTGCTACAAGTTTTTAGTCTATTGCTTATTAGTTAATAGGCAAATAACCAGACGGCTCCATCAAGAGCCGTGGTTATGTTTTTGGTTGTAAGTTTTTACACTAAATAGAAGGAGTTTCTGAGGTTACTATTCAAGGAGTTTGAGATAAAATAGCGTTACACCAGGAGTGCGATTTATAGTATGCGATGTACAGCTTGAAATTAACCAACTCCCTCATAACTCCTTAGTGATACATTGACAAAGCAATAATATTACATTCACGAGAAGAAACGTGTGACAAACAAGCTTGTTTTCAGTGCCCCATCCCCAAAACTTGATTTCAACTTCTTTATTCTCATTGATTTTTCAACCAATTGTTTTCGAAAATGATCAATAGACCGGAGTGTTTGTCCCCGTTAGAGCCGATCGGTACTTCATATAAATCAATTTTAAGTTAATACCTGGCATTCTGTGATTGAGCAGAAACGATTCAAACGGTTAACAGAAAATCCAAAAACCTCGGAGTCGAACCAGTACTACTATAGCCAACCACACTTTCTATTCCCTTGGGAAATATCTGTAAGACAACACTGAAGACTGTTAAATATTATAATTAAACTCAAGCTTTCAAACATATTTCTCTCCCAAATAAGTTTATTACAGCACCGTTACTTCGGCCAACTATAGATTGACGATTTATGGGATTGCTAGTATGTGACCCAGATCTGGCGCGTTTGTTAATTAAGGTGCCTTGATTGAGGCTTATACGTTTGCCAATTGAACGGTCCACAAGTATCTGTAGAGCAGATTATGTTCATCTACAATTTGATAATTAAGTCAGAATTGCCTGAAACTACACATAAACAGACAAGAGATCAAGTTGTTGAATAGAGGTCAGCAGGCGATTGCACTTCATTATAGAAATATATGAGCATGTCGTCTCTTTAGGCAAGAATTATCCAAAAAACAGAAATGTGAGATAGCTAACAGAATCGGGAAGGTATCCAATCAGCAGATAGCCGTGATGATGGGTCACGAAAACAAAGTTTCAGTGAAAAGACTGCTTTCAATTAATCCTTCTCATTGACTAACACAACAGTACAATTAAATGTCAGTTTAGAAAATATAGGAAGGAAAAAGTGATCGAATGAATGATTAACACTAGTTCCTTGCAGTTAGGGAACCAAACGAAGTCGATCCTCGGTAGTCGATGTTAAGCGGGTTGGGACACCGGGAAGGAGATAAACTGTTTGTGTTTGACCAGAGAAGCCCCATGATTTGAACCAACTGTTTTTGAATACAAAACCCCGGATGAAGAAGTAGAATTACCCCCGACTCGGTTGTCGATATGATGTGGTCGTAGACCTTTCATGACAATTTCGCTGGGAGCCGGTAATGATTTGTTGTTTTTTAATGTCTCAGAGAGAAACCCAGCTGGGTGGTGTTCACATATCCTTTCAGAAAGATGTAACATTATTAGGGACGTTATCTTTCAGCTTCCACGGTATCACCCGTTTTGAGTGAAATGAGTGGTATAATGTGTCCACCGTTTAAGGGTGATGTCGTGACCAAAAGACTGAACCGTCGACTGTATCAGACCCTCAGACGTACCATGTCGGTTGCAACATTACGGAGTTGGTCCAATACTTCACCCCTAATTACTTTGAGCCTGAAAGATATAGTACCTGTCCTCGATCAACCCATGCTTGTGTATTCCTTCTCCTGCTGTTGTACAACGGAGAATGTAGGACGGGTGAGCAGACGTTTGTCCAAACGAATCAAAGAACATCATCCTGCCTAGCTCTGGTCCGGTTTGACCAAATCCATTAACTGCTCACCAGTTACACACCTAGCTGACACGGACCATCGCGTTGACCCAAAGCACGCTTTTTGCATAATTTACACAATTCCGTTCAACGACCCTAGGCTGATCAGACAACGAATACTAGCCACCGTGGAATCGATTACACAATCCGGCTCTTTGTTTTCAAAAGAAGTTCGTATAAATTTTGCAGTTACCGTGGCCAAAGGTTACACCACTGACGTCATCCTAGACCTGTGTGACCTAACTGTGAGTGGATCACTAAACCACTCAACACAAACACCAGTGACTCGTTGTTTTAGTGGCTAAACCCGCTTGTTTGGAATTTTGTGCCCTATTATACAGACTAGTGGTAGTTTTCTTGCTATTGATTTAATTTTGTAGAACATATATAAATGTATTGGTCTGATGAAGAATTCTCGAAAACAGTTGTTGGTCGCCGTTGTCTTCCATTCATAGTTTGTATGCATTTATAAATTGTCCACCAATTGTCCTCACCATCGTCGAAAAGGAATGCACGAGCAAAATTTCCTTTTTACTTCCTCCCCGTACATGCCTATGAACAGTACTGAATGGCCCAATCGAGAGTAGCTCTTCCATATGTACTGTCTACTAACATCGACCGCACCATATAAAAACTGAGGCTACAGGTCCATGTCATATTGAATGATCATACTTTCAGTTGAGATCACAAATACGACAGTGCAAGCACAGCCAATATTAACTCGTAGAAAGGAGGTAAAATCAGGTTCAATAATTTTTTTCGAACGGTCGTCTAAATCCACCATGTATTGTCTAAATTACTTGTGTACAAGGTTATTCCCTAATTTTAGAAGGTAACGTAATTATAACAAAAGCTGTCAGAACTGAGCCAGCAGTATGGTAACACTCATTTGATATGCTCATTACCATTTCAAAAAGTCGTCTCTGTTACCGATAACAGTAGGATTGGACAGTAGAGTGCGAAGTAGACTACGAACTCCGAATGCTTAAACTGCTAGGAATTAATAGATTAGATGATTTTCTTAACAAATCGACAGTAAACTCAGAACCAACATTCTGGATTGTTGAAAAATACTGGATTCCTTTGAAAAACTTCGTCGATATAGGAAGGAGACTTATATTACGATATGTTGGCAATTCGCTCACTAGCCGCAAACGTAAAACGTCAAGGTTATAGTATGGGTTTGCATACACTTACACCAAGTATTATGTCATCAACATCACGACAACCAGATGGGTTGCTTCAACCACTTCTGTGCACGTAGAGCAAGCAGGTGAATTCTGATCTACCTAGCTTCGTTAAAGGTCGGTAGCTTCGGACTTTGATGTTGTAACAACATTTTGAATACATTAGGTAGGTCCACTTGGTGACCTGTTGTTGTGGTGTTTAGCGGTCGGTGATGTGGTGTTTCGAATGAGGGATTCACCGATTTGAGATTGTTCTATCATCAATTATTTTAGTCATGTCGGAACATGTTCTACTGTTCGCTGAGATAATTGTCGATCTGTTCTCTCCACTTACAGGTCACTGCAATTGCAAGTGAACTGGTAAACAGCGTAAGGGACAGGATATTTAGACAAACTGCGTCTGCGATAATGTGGAACTGGTCCTTTGGTGACTTAAACTAGGCGTTATTGGATAGCGGCATACGTATGGGATTGGGCAGACTTCAATTCGTACCTGATGTTGTTTGTGAGATGATCCCCTTTGAACTGCAGAAATAGACATTTATCTCTTTATTGAGCTTGTAATACTTCTTTAACTTGGTGTGAGATTCTAAGAATTTTTCAGGGTATCCATTTGGCAGTGTTGTTTTTCTTGGCATCCGTCGTTCCATTTACAGCTGAGCAGGGGTGTGAATACTCCTAGTCCTTGACCAAATCACGTTTCTTTCTGGACTGTGTGAACTTATCAGTCAAATGAAAACTCTACGTTGGGCATGAATTACCAGGGGTTACACATAGGTGAGTTATGAACACATTATCCCAATTATTGTTGTCAGTAGTTGGGAAGAATTCTTGGACAACTATACATTTTACTGGGGTTTGATGGCTTCGATTTATTGTTGACAGTAATTTATCAATGTCTGAATATCAAGGAATTTTTGTACTGGACTATCAAACTGTAAGTGAACCTTATACGTCTGAAGGCCATTTTTTAAAATCAGTATCATATCAAAGCAACCTCCTTTTATGAGATAGAGATTCGATAAATTTAGAAACTTACAACTTCTGTCATTATGCTTGAATGACATTTTTGAGGCCATGATCTGTAACTCCTGAATAGCTGGAATAACCACAGCTGAACGCCAACAGCACAGTCAGTAGTCGATGAGGAGCGCCCACTTATATCCTACCATACACCTGGTTGGTTGTAAGCAGCTGAACCATGACTGATAAAGTTATCGATCAGGTGCGAATCAACCATAACTTATTCGGAAGGAATCGGGAGAGCGCGATTCACGATACGACTTTGGATCTGATGTGACATATCATTGCAAAGTCTTATCAGAATAGGAGCATACATGGGTACAGACGTTGAAATTACTGGCAACCGGTCGTTCAGGGAGGTCAACCATTACGGCGAAGTTTGAAATCCAGAAACATCGCACAGCCTCGCATACGGCATTGCATTTTTGAAGTTGTGTTCTTTGCGAACGTAGCTCAAGTGGACTGCGTGTGAAGTTGTAGCAATTGTATCACGATGAGGCATTCTTATCTACAGGTATTTATAAACGAATGCATGTCTTGCAAATGGATGTAAGGAGTGAAATGGTTTGGGAAACTAGCATACCCATGATACTGACAGATTTACTGACGTGATATTCAATCTACAACATTTTCTTCCGTTAATAAAATATTTTGTAGTCAATTCGTCTATCACCCGTAAATTTTTCGGATGTCGGACACGTTCACATTGCAATCCTTACGATAATGACCAACTGTAATACCACATTTGTCCGGTCTGAAGCACCTATAATCCGCAATCTGTATTGAAGATGTGGCTATCGGTCCGTCAGTTCACAAACAAGTGATGATGAACAGTTCCCGTCAATTAAGATTTGCAACTGATTCATATTTGTCTAATTTTAGTGCACTATTTGAAAATGCCAACTGATGCATTCAAAAAGCATTGTTCGTCTGCGGTTGCTACGCCTTCGATCGAGTCAAATTATCTGATCAATCAGACCGATTCGATAAAGCCAATCTATCGAATATGTGGGATACAGTCAAGTAAGTCAAGGGCCGTATATTGTCAATTGCAATTCGCCTACACTCACTACCGCTGTGCGCACAATAACGGCTGGTCTAAGGTAATGTACGCATACCCAGGATAGAATGATCACATAGATGTGACGCATCTCTCGCAGATTTCGTACAGCTGACGTGATCAAGGTTATGTTACTAAGTCTCATGACTTAAACCAGACAGAAACCATTAACTGATATCTCTTGCCTCAGTGATATGCTATCTACCACCCCCACCGAACCCAAGTGTGTTGTATTTATCCTGATGATGAAATACCAAAAACGAGCTTGTTTGTTACGCGTTTCCTCTCATGACCCAATGGAGAATATTCAAAGTATTGATTTATAAAAAAAACTGGATGGAATTTTCGTGTGCACCATTGTTGTGCAGGAATATCTGCCTAAGCTTTGAGGCGGAGGTAATTTTTATATTCAGCAGTTTGTAAACTTGTTAATAATGTGTGTTTATGGAAAATCAAATGATCCAAAAATGTCATCTTTGACGTTAAAGGACGGTGCATTTTCCTGCTGAGAGCCACCGTATCGGACAATGGGCTCCTTTATTACAGATAGTAAATATACCATTCTACAGACCGAAGGTAAATGTCCTCAGATTGATCGGCGTGACCTTAATACATTTGTGTTGATATGGAAAACAAAACTCGCAGTATTTGAAAATCCTTTATCATTTCCATACAATAAATTAGGTTTGTTATAAATTGCTTCATAAATTTTAAAATCTGGGTATCACTGGCTCATCTAAATGCGATATAAAATATGCACTACACGAGATTTGGTTGCACGTAAATTTATGTAAGTATCTATAACTGGGTGTTTGGCAGTCAACGGTAACCTTCCCAACAAAATTGATTAGAACAAATTCACATGGCTAATTTGCAAAACGAATTTGGTTGTTCGCGTTTTTTTATTAGTTCTGTCATATAGACGAGTGGTTTAAATGCTCTCTGATTACACCACAGCTGGGAAGTACCATACGAATTCCAGCCAGTCGCTGGCCAAACTCATGACAAACAAGAAGTTAGGATTGATTACTGTTAAGCAGTAAGGAATTTCGGTTTTTGACTTAATTGAACATTACTCACTGAGTGTTATTCACAAGTGAACATGGCTGGGCGTTCACATATGATGATTCATTAGTGCTCAATATAAGGTCAGCGGCACGATGGTCAACACGGTTACCTCAAAAAGGCGTGACCAGAGTTCTGTAGACCCGACCGTTGAGAGGATATTCACTGCTAACGAACCGCAACTCCAGTATAGCACATCTTTTCTAAAGGAGATGGCTGGTAGGTTCATCTGAATGCGAAGGCTGCGGTCAATTGTGATTGATGTTCAGTAAGGATTGACTTTTAATCTGTTATCGACTTGATGACAAGCGTATAGGCTCCGACACTTCGCAATAAAAGTGGGCAGCTCGTTCAGCTCACACAACTTCCACATACGTACTGCACACTCGTGAGCAAAATAAATTATCTAGGATAGGTAATATCTGTTAACAGAATCGAACCTGAGGAACAAAGGGCACGGCCTACTCTCACAACTAGCTGAGTGCTCACCGGTCTCTAGGTCTCGATCGCATGGATAAGCGATGTTGAATTCAATTTGCCTTTTGGTTGATCGTTTTTACACGAGCTGACCGAATCTGTCGTCGCCCAACTAACTATAGACACCACATTCTGATCACTGCACACCTTTCGACAAAAAAGGAATGAACAAATCAATCCGCAAGCATCAGCCTCCAAAACTGTGTAGTGTTTTCTTTGGAATACATCGAACTCTCGTGTAAACGTGTATCGACGTGTTAGAATTTTAGTAACTAGAAAAATTCAGTCATTCCAATGTTGTAGTAAATCTTTTTGGCTAAAACCATGAACAGTTTTGCTCAGAATGATCAACTTACTCTGCTCAATCGACCAGAAAACAGCTGTTGCCTGGAATGAATCCCCACCACCGTCCAAGCTGGAATTGTCCTTACCAAGATTTAATCGTTCACACGGGGGTCTCTTCAAGTCTACTACTTCTTTCAATTTTTCGTAATGAACCTGTGTCTGGTCAGCTCAATTTCCGTTTATCAGCTGATCGTCAACATTTTGGATGTTGATGGAGAACACGTACGTGTTCTGAATCGAATTAATTGTCTGGTTGAAAGAAAGATAGTTAGTAACGTAATCGATCGCTACTGACAGATAATCAACAATGGCAACAAGAAATTGCCTCATTCGCTCTGTTGGAATACATCCTTATACAGTGGGGAAAAAAAGTAACCAATTACAAATAAGAGGTGTGTCCCACTCATGTTTGGTACGAACCAAGTACTCCAGACTAAGAACAAGTTTATGAACAATTGTTTTCGAACAAGTCATCATCAGATCATTACATTTCAGAGGGTTAAATAATAGATGTCGTATAAGTCCTGAGAAAAACGCAGTTACAGTAGGACAACGAGAAAGCAATGAAATCAATCCTATCCACCCATAAGGTGGATTGGACAGTCTGTCAATGGTAACTTAGGACGAATGGAATATGCATTTGTGGAGAGGCGAAGAGTAAGCCAGCGGAATTCAAGAACTTGTATGAACTTCTTATGGCAACATAACACAGGATAATGTAATCGGATGGCAATCGCTTCCGTCGTCGTTGTGTTGCGACGTTGAATTGACGTTGGCTGATGTCTAGGTGCCGAGACGAATAGACTGACTAGGGGTCACGTAATGATCTGTATCTGTTAAATGTCTTCCGTTAGTGCTAGTTATTAATGTTCTCACTCCGCTTTTAAGTCTAACACTTTTGAATTCGTGGAGGCCACTAAAGACCAAATGTTGAAAATGAGTACATGTGCTCGTTTCATGTCGCCCCATTGTTCGCAAGCTTACCACTGACGGAACCCATGGATGATGTTGTGAGAATTCTGAGGCATCGCAGATTAGGCTACCGATTCTGACTTCGTCTGTGAGGGAGTTGCTTCTTCGTTACACAGTCAACGTGCAATGTATATTCACTGGATCGTTTTATCGACATATCGACGATGTGGCTTTAAGATCCCTCCCCAGCCGTTTGCTGGCCGATATATTCATGAGTAAGCTTGAACATGATCAGGTGGAAAGTTCAAATGATGGCCAATATTTCTACCGCGTTATATTCGTGATAATAAATGGTTAGGATGAAATCGACAATTTTCTGCGCATAATTAGCGCAGCTCATCCCTCTATACAGTTCACGGCTGGTGTTAGTTTAATCAGACGAACAGACAGTGCACTGAAACTATCTATCTAGAGAAAACCAACATAGATAAGGCAGTGTACTAATTTCAACAATTGTATTACTGCTGAAACAAAAGAGGAATTTCATTCATAGCCTCACAAACAGAGCAGAAAAAATGTGCCCAGAAGATACCATCGAACAAGAGCTTACTCTTATTCCTAACGCCCTGAGACAACATGCCATCCTGAAGGATTTATTGTTAAAAACGTGGTAAGAAGATCACGTCCTGTGAATAATTGAGTGGATAAAAAACCTGTAGTTGTTAGTTTACCATTCTGAGAGGGCAGCAGATTTTCTCAAACACAGACTGCGTAACACACGACTGAGAACGCAACGCACCGATCCTGGTTCACAAGTACGCCCATGTCAACCCCTAACGCGAAAGACATAGTGCTTGTGCACGCCCGAAATATAGTTGTCTGCGCTTTCTGCTGTTGCTGCGCAGTGGAGGCACGATGAGGAAGCCTGCTAAGTGAATAGTGCAGTGAAGTTGAGCGACCGTAACATACTACTCATGCGACGGCTATTCGGTGGTAGGACCGGAGCATATATTTTGACATCGTACAAGCCGCAGGAAAAATGCAGGAAGGAAAATCAGAGTGCAGCATCGCTCATGTTGGTCCCTGCTACTTAATGGAACTGGGCATTGACGTCTGCGGCAACCGAAAAGATCTGGGGTTGAATACCGCATGCAAATGAGTGGTTTTGTTTCAGGTCTTGTTTAAATACTTAACCCATGTGTTGGTTTGTCGGAGAAACAACCGCGTTCTTGGATCACAACAATAGGGGAACATCATACGGCATGACTTTAAAGCGGAGTGAGAACATTAATAACTAACGCTATCGGAAGGCATTTAACAGATACAGGTCATTACGTGACCCCTAGTCAGTCTATTCGTCTCGGCACCTAGACATCAGCCAACGTCAATTCAACGTCGCAACACAACGACGACGGAAGCGATTGCCATCCGATTACATTATCCTGTGTTATGTTGCCATAAGAAGTTCATACAAGTTCTTGAATTCCGCTGGCTTACTCTTCGCCTCTCCACAAATGCATATTCCACTCGTCCTAAGTTACCATTGACAGACTGTCCAATCCACCTTATGGGTGGATAGGATTGATTTCATTGCTTTCTCGTTGTCCTACTGTAACTGCGTTTTTCTCAGGACTTATACGACATCTATTATTTAACCCTCTGAAATGTAATGATCTGATGATGACTTGTTCGAAAACAATTGTTCATAAACTTGTTCTTAGTCTGAATGACTACATGAGTGTTTTGAGCCCATGTCAGACTAACTCTGCAACTGTTCGTCTGTTCGCCAAAAGGAACGATGACAACAGTGAGTAGAGATTTGGGTCTTCAAACCCCTACGCACTGATGATGTCACCTGATATGGTGATAAAAAGCAAGCCAATCCAGGCGAACAGTCAAGCCCACAAACCATCAACCTCAGGTAGTACTTTTACCAATGTTTCAAAAAATCAGAGTTTTACCGATTCATTTTTGTCTAAATGAGTTAGTTACGCTATATAGAAAAATATGCTGATTGCAGAGTGAAATACACTGAACGGTTAACTAATGTGAAATAGAAAGTTGTAGGATACTATTGCGATTACAGTTGACTTGCAGTAAGGCAACACGTTAAACTGTTGCAGATGGATGACAGTCAGAAACAAGACCAAGCAGACACATAGACAGATACACACATGATAAACTGAGAATGACAGGTTTTTGAAGATGCGTGCATACTTGGAAATCGTTCGTCAGATCGATCGTATGACCGTCATTCAGCACACATTGTGCAATCGGGAATGCTGGTTTGCGCTGTCCTTCAGGGCAGCTGTGTTGTAGTCAAACTGTACACATTATCAGTTCACTCAGTGACAACAGAACACATCCACTCAGTGCGGGTAAACGATTTATGCCTGCAAAACATGTGAATCAATCAAACCACGTACAATCAATAAACAGTGGTAAATTGAGCACACGTCGGCCGTGCGAGAATTCACTGCATAATCAAGCTATAGTAAATGTCTGTATCTCTCTCTATTTGTCAACTGCCTAGCACGTGGGATCACGTGATTTCTGGACTATACTGATTGCAGCAAAATATCCGTACCCAATTGTAACGCGTATCAGTATGAAACAATGGCTGTTTTTGCATGCAGAAGCACACACTTTCGATCAGCACCAATGCACCTGTAATTGGGGTAACAGAAACAACGTGAAATGGACAGTTGATAGTGTGTTACGAGCGCCCCTTTAGTGTTTGACTCCATTGCTTTGTGCAGGTTCAGTTCACACGGTGCTATACAGTAGACAAACGCGTGGCATGTAAACCTAAATTATGAGCCCAGGGTGTTCATAGTCTTGTTATTGAGCCGTTTCGTTCCACTTCATGTCAGAATGTCCTGTGACCATGCCATCAGTAGGTAGGTGCAATGATGAAGGCAACGTGTTCCGTTATCCAAACCGACATGGAGATCTCGTTTAAAAATATTGTCCAAATTGAGGTTGCTTTGTTCTCCAGAAATTTTCATTGTCTTCAAAAGTGCAGTACACAACTTTGATTGGACTAAACATCATACGGCAACTATACCTTTTTCCATACTGGTTTCTCTTTTAGGCATAAGAATTTATCTTTCGT
>JTDE01005843.1:10483-22307 GCA_014338405.1 Paragonimus skrjabini miyazakii
GCTCGCATACTCAGCCACAACGGTTTTGCCGGCTGAAGTGTGTGCGGCAACAAACACTGATTGATTGCGCTCCAAGCATAAAATGGCCTGCTTCTGGAACGTGTCCAACTCGAATGGCCACGTGTAGGCCGGATCTTTAATGAGAACGGAGAATTTGGGGAGCTGCTGCGAGGTGTCTTCCTAGTATGGATAAAAAACGGTAACAGACAAGAGGTGGTTGACGTACACACAATAACAAAAGTGATTTTAAATAACTCAGAAAGTATGCCCGTTCATCACAAAATTCAACTAGCAGGCGCTCTAAAAATGGAAGATATACCAAAACTTTTCCCTCAATGAAGAAGATGTGATTTTGCACAAACGGAACCTCGTATAACTAGCTTTCCAACGAATGTTTGATGTATCATAGGCAGAAATATTGACTTCCGAACGCGCTCTGTCAATCTGCTAACAACTTACCGCCTACGGGAAAGCTGATCCAAATCCATACGGAGAACAGGGGGCCGGCTGCATCCGGAGAAGTGAGTATGAAGCAGTTGTAAGAAATGTGAGTATCATTGACGTTCCTAAAGGAAACTGTACCCACAGACACTCGACAGGAAAGTCTATATAGAGATCTAGACTTAGCTGCATAAATGTCGCAGTCGAATCTCGATGAAAAGTAGCATCATTCGACTCCAGTTGAATGGTACTATAATGTGATGACGCTTTGAGGAGGTAGGAGTTACCTCAAACAAAATCAAGCATACAGTTTCATCAAAGTATCGCTTCAGACTTTACAAATGTCGAAACACGTACACTAAACTAAAAACCGTATGACACAAGGTGCTTAGTTTTGTGGACTACAGATCTTACGGTTTATCATACACAGTGAAAATAAAAACGAATCCGACCACAATTGTTTATGCATTACATTCCTGAGGCGAATTCGTAGTTACTCAGTTATGCATACACATGAATAGAACAGTTAGATAATTAAACATACAACAACTGTAGAGGAAAACACTCTTTTGCCGAACATTGACGCCCTTTACTTATTCTTGTTCCGCGGGTATTCGCGTGCATATTCCAGACCTTACGTCACGTATATGACTATAAAATCGCTTCAATATTTCGACAAGAAACCACGTTTTGGTTTTTCACCAACTTCTGGAGTGCGTGCACTGAGTTTCTGGTCAATTCAATTCACCCTCTGGTGCCTCATTAAACACACATCATACCACATTAGCTACTACAGTTAGGATTCAACCAACCACGAATAGGACGATCAACTGACTGACGGTGTTAAAACAGTGTGCAAAAGCAAACGTGCCAAACCGAGAGTTAAATGAGTGGGAGTTCGCTAGCCACTGTTGATCATGTCCTCGGATGTGTGTACCGTCGGAGCCGCCCGTATATCAAAGCAGTGCAATGAGAGATGTTTAGTTTAATAGCATTAAATGTATCGTGAGCAGACGAATCAATTAGCAGCGCCAACAGAGAATGTACCAATAGGGAATGACGACATTACCGGGGTTTGAATGGATACAATAAAATGTGTGAAAACTGAAAAAAAAACACTTCAAAGCAGCACATATTTTACAGCACATGATGAACCTGAAAAATCTTTCTGGTAGACAGAGAATTATCATGAGTGTCAGATGTCACTTTAATATGGCTGCACAGCAAAAAAAAACATCGTAATTTCAAACAAGTACACGACACATGCTTATTATTATTATTATTATTATTACTGCTTTGCGCTTTGAGCCGTATGAGTAGGCAAAATGACTTCGAATGTCGTTGTCAATAACAGTAGACGACGAGGTAGAACAGTAAGAAATAAGCAAGAATACCCAGAAAAACGGAGAGAAGGAAAAAGGAGGTAAACAGCAGAACTTCAAGAAAAATCTTGTGGGTACAGGCTCATAACAAACTGTAATAGAGCAAAACAACAGTGTGTCCAGTCATCTGTGTAGACAGTCGCAAAATCCTCAGCCGGGTAGATAGCGCCTATTGATCTGGCTCAGCGGAACGGTCAAGGCTTTCATAGACCATGACTACGTTACCGTCTAGCCACCATGAGGCAAGCTCCAACTATAAGCGGCCAGACTTAATGCACGAACGGGCAAATGCAGAGTAACTGGCCCAGCCAGAACCGGCCGTCAGCTTCAGTCATCCTGGTGATCGACCTAGAATGCGTGACTCCAATATGCACCAACGGATTGTCGCATAGCACAGTCAGCCCATTTGGTATGAGCTGACTGTAGGAGACAACGATGGCGAATATCGAAAGTTCATATGTATCCGTCGAACAAATGGGCCAAGTCTCAGATTCACAGAACACAACTGAGCACACACAACAATTCCAAATCATACCTCCGACAGACAAATGAACGTATCTGCGGTGCCACAAGTGAGTAAGTTTGGTGAAGAGTCACTGTCCTCGAAGACAGGTCAACAGCAAAGACATCGGGCAGGCGTTAACCCACGATTGTAACTATACTTCATACACTTCGAAATGCATACAACACAGGTCAGACGTCAGTTAATCGGATAAGCACGGTCCGCACGTTTTCTGCAAAATATCTAGAAACAATGCACTCCGAACACTCAGTACCAGGTTTGGGATAGTATCACATCTTTGGGATAACGACACGCAACCGTTACAGCCTTGTGCTGAGTGTATCAGTCATCATCATCATAAACAGTAAGCCATAGAACGCTGAGCATGAGCTATTTTTAGCCATCGTTAGCTTAAGACATCATATGCGTCATTGTTATTCTTGGTGCCTCCTAATCCCGATCAGATCTAATCTCGAGTAGATCACACAGCTGTTAGATATGGGCAGCGGGTCACCATCAAGGGCTGTCGCTTTTATTGGAGCGAATATATATAAATATAGACCATGCGCCGGTACGTTGACTTTTCGTTCTTACTTGGGTTGAGCAAAGGACCTCACCGACAGCATCGATCGGCTGCTGAGGAACTGACTATGTCGTCGGTAAAGCACAAGCACCAAACTAACCTAGAAAGTAAGCTTAGCAGTTCGCACCCCGAAGATCCTTATAACTGTTGCGCCCAAATATTAGATATCATTCATTAAGCAGTTACTTATGCATGCGGCAGTGGTTCGTGAACTGGACAAACAGTGGATCCCGAAAAAATCTCTGGAGTTGTGAGAAGCCAGACGCAACATTTTCCACGGCAGTTCGTATAACGAAATTAGGAGAGATATCCGCAATAAGCTGAAGCGTAGTCTGTTCGCCGATAATGAGGCATGACTAACACAGAAAGTTAAGGAAATAGAAACCACTTGTGCATCAGCGAACACTGGCAGACTGTTCACGTTTATCAGTGCTACTTGTTCCAGGCAACCATCTGTCAGTACAGCGACAGGTGAGGCAGATGACACATCTATAATGAGTTCAGAAAGTTACAGCGCTGGACGAAACACTTTGAAGATCAATTTAACAAGCCTCCTGCTTCTAGTTTGTTACCGCCACAAACTCGCAACGTCGAGTTCTGGTCAGTCAAGTCAGTAGCACCCACAAAAACTGAAGTCCGCAATCGAATTTCGTCACTCAAACACAATAGGACTGCTGGCTCAAATTATTCCATGCCAGGAATGGTCAGTTGGGATTATGACCGGTATAACTGTGCTACTTTAGGACAATAAACTCCGCTCGAGGAAGAAGACGTGAACCGTCTTTAGATATCAGACAATCGATGTCTGAGTTCGATCGCTCACACCAGGTGGCACCAATGAGTAGGCAACGAAAAGGTTAGGAAGCAGGTGTTAGTTAGAGATTGCCAAACGAGTTCTTTTGTTCAATCTTTACATTTGCACAGACTTAGATTAATGAACTACGTAATAAGGATATCAGCTAGTCGTGTGCCACACCGAGCACCGTTTGTCGATTCTGTGACTGACTGGCGTAAGGTGCAAGGTGGACAGACGATGACCTGGCGTATAGAAAAGCAATTCACCAAGGTTTTGACCATTATAGATCTGGCTCGTCTCCGAGGCTAGGGATTTCGCAACTCAGAGAACTGGCGGCAGGAGACGATAGGTAGAACGACAACTAATCGGGCTGTGGCGTGAATGTCGTCGTTGATTAGCTGAATTGCCTGTGGGATAAATGGACTTGGCGACACGGGGCAGTGAAAGCCGTGAGAAAACTTTCTTGCGGATGACGTCTTCCTTTCATTCGGCTGCTCACATGCAAGGTGTAGGCACCACGATGTTCACAGATTGGATATACACGTAGCTATTTCTTAGCAGTAAGGTTCTCTCCTCTCCTGTTTTCTTACGCCCTTCTTTCTGCCCAGAGCTTGGTTTTTTCATGGTTGTATGGCATTTAAGCATCAATAACAACTACTTATATATTGCCGCCTACGATGAGGATGATGACAGTAAAAACCTCATCCTTAAATATCCGGAATCTTCAAGTAGTCCTACCAAAGTGTTATGCATCACGTGGCCGAAAATAAAAGAGGGCACCAGATATTTATATAGAATGAAACTCGAAGAAGAGAAGGCTGGAGATAGCTAACGACAAATATGTATTCCGCATCGAAGTGGGCATACGAAGGCAGTATGCCATTAACAAAATTCATTATGGCCCGTTTACGATGGAGACAGCCCCAGAGCGCATGCTGGGCGAAGCCTTGAGATACAAAAAGTACCCGGACCGCTGGCTGAATGGAGTGCAGAAGCCCCACTGTCTACTGCAAAGTGAAGTTAAGACCGAAACTTCAGCGACCAGGTCTGAAACCTGTTCATTCTTCCAGTCCCGGTTCTATCTCTTCTATTTAAGCATTCTAGACATGACAAATACATCTGTGGCAGCAACATGATATCTGAGCATTTGTCTCAATAAGAAAAATGACTGCTGGTAAACGCCAAGCGCGAAGAACCCTGCCAGTTGCTCACGCCAAACGGGGGTATGTGATCAGTTCAGACAACAACTTCTAACCATTATATTCGGAAACAGTTAGGGAGGGAGAATCCAATAATGCAGGATCACTAGGCTTCAATAGTTTAAACTTCAAAGCCTTCTCGGTCTCCGGTGAAAAGCCGTCGAAAACTTGATGACCGCACGACTCTAATCACCTACAGATGGAGGAGCCGCCTCAGGCCCGCTCAAATGAACCAAAAACGACTCACCCCACTTGCCAAGTCGCCATCACAGGTAGCAAATTAGTGAGCCATCTCTTGCACATATAATCTCAGTAACGCTGACAGCCGGTAAAACCACATATCAGAGAACACAGCATGCCGATATTCCCCCATAAAAATGCCTTCTTCACCCCTTAGGCTAGCTCAGTAACGTAAGCCACATGGTACTTGCGCATACTCTTCGTGTAGTTGTACTCAGGTCCACGGTGGTCTCCGCTGTAATTGTAAACAGGAGTGATCAGTTACTGGTTGTTGATTAAGTCAGCTGAATCAGCGGGAAGCAACCTCAGTCGTACCAGCGGTGTTCATTTGGAATAAAGCTGTTCACAAAAGATCCACATGATTGTTGGGATTTATACCCAGTACTCGCTTGGATTACTCCACTGCTGTGATCGCGGCAGTTTAACTGTCAGTGCTGTTCGAAAGGCGTTTCGTATACTCTCGGCATTCAATTTGCAATCGAACACTGTGTTTGCGGGCACATGATCTCTGAACAAACGATGAAGCAGAGCGGGGGTGAACGACGGCAGAGAAAGTCAAGACCATTATCCCAAGACACACGATAATTTACAGTAGAGTGAGGCAAACGATGACAGACGGCGATATGATCAATTTGCGTCTACGAGTGAGTTGCACAGTGTGGTCTTTAGTTGAAGTACTGTCATGCTTTGCGCTGGAATGCGCAGCTCGAGATATAGAGTCCGTGAGGTGTTGTTCGCATCCGGACAACAAACCTACTACCTATCCATTTCTTCTCTGGAGTAAGACGACCAAGTTGCGCGCTTCTATCACCAGCAAACACAATGATGCCCGAGTGTTTAGATTATCCCAGATGGTTGAAGACAACAGTGACGGAATCTGAACCACTGACTATTGGAGTATATGCATATGACAGATAAACATTTATCTGGTCCGTGTCGACCGACTTTGATCACAGATCCAAGTCTGACGATATACAGGCGACCACTCGGTGAGATCGTAAAAACGCGTTTCTGAAACAGAGCATACACCCGTTTTTAAACTGGAGAAAGTGATAACCAGTGCAGCTTGCTGACCTATCGGTCGGACAGCATGGACACTAAAAGCGCCGAGTTTTACCAGTTGTCTTGGCTTGAAGAGATGGAGATCAGCAGCAGAAACAAGAGTGAAAATGAGTGGGCTGCTTTATTAGGGCAACGATCATTTCTGATGCTCCCTGGTCAATTATACAGCAGAAGAGCCAGATTTGACGGATACCAACTCGACCATCTGACGTGGAAGACGATGAGATTTCTCTGACAGAACTCACCACAGCGTTTGACCCAAAAGTCTGACCAGCGAGACGACAGATAGTGTCCTCATCGAGAGAACAGCCCAAACCTGATGACTCAAAAGTCTCACTCACCTAACAATGTACGACTTGCTTAGCCCGAGGGGCAGTGACTAAAACAATACTGACTGATTCTAGTAACCGATGCGTGCAGTAGATATATTCGAAGCTACACAACGTTTCTGAATTATACCAATCGTATTGGATGACGCAATGGCGGCCATGTAGACGATATAAGTGCTGATTTGTTTGAGAGCATCTTCTCTAAACCTTTATTCCTCGTTTGGGAAACAGCTGCACAGCAACTACGAAAACGGTTCTGCTGTGTCCACAGAAATGAGTATCAACACCCAAGCAATCCTACGCAATCAGCCGTGCGACACGCAACCCTATGAGTGCAACTGCTTTTCTCCTTAACACTTTCCTTTGGTCCTGCAGAGACGAATCTGGTAGGATAGAAGTGTCAGTCAGAACAACCCTCCGGATCGCTACAATGCGCAAGCCTGACCATCACGCTAAAGTAGCGGAATAGGTTCAGAACGGCACAGCAGGTCACGAACTGGCGGGATAATGGGTGATTAGCATACATACAGCACCTAACCAGCTCCTGTTAAACACAGTGATCATCACAGAATCCACCGGCGTTGATATGAGACCGGAGCCCTATTATTTGAGAAGTTTTCTGCGGACGGTGACCGCAGAAAGCACACCAAGCTACAGCGAAAGTCAAAGAGCACAACTAGTGGATGCGATGCTAATCGCCTTCGCCTAGGACTATTACCAGTCACTGCTGGTAGCATTTACTAACGGTGTAGCACAAGTCGACATGGTGTTATGTTCAAGTTTATATAGGCCAAGACCACCTCGCGTCTTTCATATTCTGATATGGTTGTTACCATAACAAAAAAGTGGACAAACAAAAATAAGTCTCAGTAACCGGTTAGACGTCATGGTAGTAACAAGAATATAACTCATCTTGACGAGATGGTCAGGATGCTGCTTTGTATCAATCCGGAGAATTGTGCTTACTAGAACTTCAGCACTTCCGGTTGCAATCACGTCAGACGGAAAGCAGTTACACGCATACGGTTGTATGTAGCATTGCTGACTGCGCAGAAGGCACGATCCTATGGGTACACAGTAGGGGGGTGGGGTGGAAAAGGTAACCCCAAACAAGTGGGCACTTCGGTTGACAACGGCTGACGGTGACTGCCGACGTATTGTTCAATAAGTTCGAAAACTGTTGGCATCATGCAAAAACCTGAGGTAACTGTGAATACATCTACTGCCGGCAGCAGTGATTAGAATCAGACATCGATGTCTTATTCACGGTGCCCTCGGATGAGATAGGTCTTTCACTGTCCAGTGAATCAGACTGTTCATTCATTGGTCCCAGGTAGTCTCCTAAGAAAACCTGACTGCCTGTTGCCTCACAGGTCAGACTTTTGAGTCAGACACTCGGAGTGAGACCCCTAAAATCAAGCCCCTTCTGCGGCGATAGATTAATTCAGTGTACTAGAAGTAGTATCACGTTTGAAAAAGGTGCGAACCTTTTTCTACCCCCTAGTCTAGAGGACTAAAATACTGTAGTTCATCAGATCTTTATCTACTAGTTCGCCCAGCATGAGTGACTCTGTTGATCTGATCGACACATTGTCTAGTCAAGCCTGACAATTCATAGAAATGCACGAGCCGTCAAACCGCGTCATGGCCCAGTCTAGTCGTGACGGATAGGGGTAGTAACGGCAGGATCCTCACATCTAACGTCTGGACTGACGCCCATAATTCCTGTGTCACTTCACTGACTCGTGCAACACCGTACATAGAGCCTAGATCAACCTGAAAAAGCAGTTTGGTGACCAGACATCGAGGCCCGAAATTCCTGGCTTGATGCTCGGTTCAACTGACTAAACAAACTTCCTCAAATGGGAGGCTACAGATGTATAGCACCTTCGGTTGAATACGCGGATACATACGACACAGAAGAGTAATTATGATCCTGGGAGTAAGAGTGAAGCACCAGATTATGAATGAAAAAACCCTATTCTGTGAAGTGTCACTTGTATCGCGATAAAGAATACTGCACATAAACAAAAGAACGAACATGAGAAAATAACGGAACTTACCAATACAGCATACCGTTTAACAGGTTCGGCCTGTCTCATGCGTTTCATCAGCAACAGCTTTGTTTCCATTTCCAAATGCCTGAAGTTCGGTTGATCGACCTCACTCGCAGTATTTGTTAATCCGGAAGCAATTATGCCGGACAATGGATGAGACGAAAGCATGTGTTCTAGAATCTCTCGTTCCTCAAAAAGCTGTGAAGCGTCCTGTGAAACGCCAGGTATACTTGCCGTTCTTAGCGTAAATGTATTCTTCAAGCGTCGATGAAGTTCGTCATTGAGGTTGATCACGTCATGCATAGACAACGGATCCTAAAAATACATCAAACCAAATGTTGGCTGTGATATGAATTGACCTAGTTAGTTGAGAAGGCAAAGACCATCTCACGAACACGTGAGAAGCACGATGTGGTTAACTTACTTTGCTGACAGCCTTCTCACCTTGGCCTTCTGAACAGAGATCATACGTAATACAATCTTGATCTGCAAACGAAATCTCTCCCGTCTCAAGATTTCGAGAAATTGAAGTGTGGTAACCGAAATCAATTGGTGTCGGTTGAAACAATGGTAGCGGTTTGTGGAGGGAACCTTGCCAATCGGTTTCTGCGTTGGAATGTTCTAGAAACCCACATAAGGCGAGAAAGTTGTGGTTCCAATCCATGGTATGAAGGATCACTGCTTATTGTCAATCCAACACCAAAACAAGTACAACAAGTGTTGATAACCTCAGACTACACGATCACCTAGAAACAGAAAGAAAAAACAGTATTGAAAAGAAAAGTATCCATGTCAGAAGTTTCAATGTTAACGAGCGGATGTGATAGAGGTAAGAGACGGCACCGTGCGTCATTCAACCAGACAGAATAAAATATCAACCGCAAAGTGTGGGGTAACCGGATGAAGCACAGATGGTTTCTATTCAAATATCAACTTTACAATCGCGTCACTTGTTGACGTCCAGATATTGAATCCCAGCCATGTCGTTTAAGTCAGCAATAACCAATGATTGATTCAGTTGACTGAAGTAGTCACCATTCACAGATGCCTCTATTCACACCTTCCGGTCTTATTCCTTCGGATAACTCGAAAATTCATTTGAATTGTTTTGCTGTCATTGTCAACTCTACTGGTGTCCTGCGCATCAAAAGATTGCATACAATTACCGTTACTCGTTACCGAATGACGCATTAATTCATTTCCCATTGTATTATATGGGTACTACATTATGTTTTTAAGCTTTGTTGTGTCTGTTTTTTGAATCATATCTGTATTACGTGTCGTGTTGACAATGACTCGCATCAGATCTAGCACTGGTGAGACTCAGCAAACAACGACCGAGACAGTGAGCACTTGCGATCGTTACGAATGCAAAATGTCCGTGCAAAACGGTATGCAGTACAATCAGTACCAGAAGCGGTATCACTTCAAATGCACTGGTTCCAATAAAAACCAGCACCAGCAGCTAGCCTCTTCATCTCTCCATTTTATCTGCATGAACTGCAGGGTGACGCCAGCCAAGGTGCCGCCTTGCGCGTACCTGGTCACGAGCGCACCACGAAAAGTGGAGTGACACGAAAAAAACTGCGACTGCAAATGCGGGACTCTTCTTAACTCTGTATCTCCCTTTATTTATTCCATGGGGAGTAGGATGGACGGGTACCAACGGACTCCGTAACTTTCGTTGACATGTTGATTTGTTTCGTCTATTCCCTATTTTACCAACCTTTACTTATCGATTACAGCATACTCGATTCGCTGAGCCGACTACTGTATTTTATTAATACGACGCGACGTATCCGTGGACTATTCTCCCCGGATTAACTACCTTGAATATACGTTTATCCCCATTCATCATTGCATTTGCTTGACATTATTCATTACAGAACCATCACGAGTTGGCCAAAAATGGTCTTTTGACTTTGATAGACCTCGGGTGTATAAATCCGGTAGAACACTTGTCGTATCGAATTGTAAGCCTAACAGTCGCCTACAAAATTATTCAAAATGGAAAGTCCCGACGTAACAGATGTTGATACTTTTGATTTATCTGAACATTCAAGATATGTCACTGGGTCTTCAACTCCTCCAGTGGGAAATAACCTTCTGGAAAAGCAGTTGGAACTGGAACTGATGAAGCTTCGCATTCAGGAGCTAGAATAGCGTATCAAGATAGAAAGAACGAAATAGTCCACGTCACAATGTGTGCAAGTCCAAAAGGACGAAAAAACGGAACAAATTTTTAGCGACATCCAATAAATTACAGTAACGCTACTTACACGTACTTCTGAAGCGGAATTAGTGGCCCGTGCGGTGGAGCAGCATTTGGATTTACCAAAGCGAGAAATTTAACGATTTCACGGTAATCCGAAATCATACTGGTCATTCACAAAAGAATTTCAGATGGTGATCGAAGGAAAACGACTGACAACCAAGCACGATTAATTTACCTGATTCAGTACCGTGACGGTCTGGCCAAAACCGCCATTCAGCAGTGTTGTGTTGGACGCAGATGAAGGTTATGTTTTGGCCAGTAGCATCCTTCACAAACGTCTTGATTAGAACTATACGGTCGCCAGGTCCTTCATAGGTCCTTCAATGGATCACGTCTGCTTCCTGGGGATTCGACAGCCTTAATTTACATGGCTCAGCAAATGCGCGTTTGTAACGCCACACTCACACAGCTGAAATATGACTCCGATCTAAATGCCACCAGGACAATCAAAACAATTTTGTAAAAGCTTTCATCTCATCTTCGTTCTAGATGGGCTAAAGTAGCTACAACGATTTCTTGTCAGAACAGTGAACCTTTATTTTCTGACTTAGTGGTGTTTGTTGAGGAACGCGCGGATAAAGCGTGTATATGGTATGGTGAAATAGTGTCCGACATGAAATCTAAGACTCGCGGGAAAGGTTGGAATGCGAGATACAACAGATTCAGTTAAAAGGCGGGTACACACTTGACGCGAGGTGATAGTCGGCTTATCATTAACCAGTCGATATCTCCTATCCGCTGTTCCATTTGCGGTGGTTCGCACTACCTCGCTAGATGCGCCGGGTTTTTGATGAGGTCTGTTAGTAATAGGTTAAATATAACACGAGAACGCAAGTTATGTTGCATGGGCCTGAAAGCCAATCATATAGCGAAGTTTGAATACTGTGAGTTCGAATTTCCCTCCGCGTTGTTTTGTTAATATTTAACTTTGTCCGTAACCTAAAGACTTCGAGAATTA
>JTDE01005845.1:0-15251 GCA_014338405.1 Paragonimus skrjabini miyazakii
GGATTAGTGGGTCGACAGCGTACTCATAATGCACCGTCGGCGAAGAGACAACGAGTACGCTAGGCTCAGGTAGGTCATACCGGCATATCCATTCTGTTTTTGTTAATGATTGCAACGACCAAGACCATAGTCGTTTGACAACTAGTCCGCTCATCTTTTCAGAAATTTGGGTGTCTGCGATCTTCTACCCATTCTTTTCTTGAGCTTTGTTTCTCATATTTATCCTCTCTGAAATGCACTAACATGCATTGCATATCTTTCTTCCTAGAATAGATCTTGTCATTGCAGTCTCTCTCACTGTTTATTTTCCGAGAGATAAGATTTCCTTTTCGTGCTAGCCATTCAATTGACTAACCAGAAGTGACCGGCCGGACACAATGGCCTTACTCACACACCTACTGGTCTTATTCCTTCGGATTTACACCGGATACGTGGTGTGCGAGTGGAACCATAAGTGGTGCAGCGCAGGCCACTTGAGGTGATGGTTTAAAGCGCAGGCGTCTGTTGGCTTTGGTCACTGTGACAGGCTGATTCGTTTCGGATGCCGCCAACAAGGCGGATGTGCGATTGAGGTCTTATGTTGTGGGTTTTATGTCTTCCTTTTCTCGTCCGGTCACTCGTGTTTTCTGCAATCCACTCGCAATAGGCTTTTGGACGTACCTTCCCGTTGCATTGAGGTATTCCACCGAGTGTTGAAATACTCGTTCCTCCATCACTATAAGAGTGAACGGAATGAGCTTTCGTCTTTTCATGTTGACAAGGTTTAAAAATGTCAGCCGAGATCACTGGTGAGTTCTTAAAATCGGTGATGCGGGCTGCTGAATAATAGATTAATCTTACGTATGGAAGGCACGGAGCGCATCGAGGACGCAAATGTAACGTCAGCATGGCACTAAATTATTTACTGAACGTCATACGTTCGATCTAAAGTTAACTTGGGGATTTTAGCTAAGATTAAGGGATTCTAAGCTGTTCGTGACCTTGACTGTCAGGTGGCAGGAAACACCGTCTTGATAGCTACTTACACGACAGAGCCCAACCAATTATTGATTTTATTTTAACTAGCCTATAATGGATTAGTGCGAGCAAATTTAGACGATGTGTCAACTGTACATAATGACCAACCACATCTTGTGTGCTTGCAATCAAAACAGTGCAACAGAGACATTTAGATTTACTATAGATATCCATCAACTGGTAATCAGATCACCCGCGTACGTGCGACGTTTTCCGGATGTGGAAGCTCTATATTGCACACATACAGACGGATAGTTGCGTGTTTACAAATATCCATTGTTAGCTTGTTATGAAATCTTAACGGTGATGACGTGAGGAAAGCTGATACATCGATGCTAGTAACATTCTCTCATGTGACAGAATGTGTCGACTGTTGTGTGGTGGTTGCAGTGAGAGTTGTGCAGTTCGACTGACAAGCACTCACCGGATCGTAAATGTGCATGCATATGATGGCTGGAGTACAGTAAGGTGTTACTAAAATGCTTGAAGATTTGTCTGTGTATCAGTAGTTCATTGGTTATGACGGGAAATGTCTGATTGTAAACAGGTTCATGCAAGCCAGCAGTTAATGACATGTTATCCCCGGTAGACAACGATTTTATATGCCACTCACTAATGCTAAACAGCATTACACCACAAACCGGAGGTAATCGCTACTCACAGTATTCAGATGTAATCCTTCACAGGCCTGCGCTTTGCGTGGACAGCACCAACGAGGAAAACGGCTCTGGATAATTGGTAGTCGATGCTGGAACAATTACATCTGTGCGACCAAATAAGTACATCTGAGATGGTCTCCTTTTGCCTACCTTGTGTGGATAGGGAGTTACCCAGATCGGTAAATTCTCGGGAACACAACTGTAGCAAGTAAACGGAACTGACCAGAACTCAACGACGGGCTTTGAGTTCATTTGAACAAGCTAAGTCGTAGATACTTACTGGTAAATGCCATTTACATTCGCACACCAGTGCTAACCTAGTATTAACTCATATGGGAGTATTAGTTCGACGTCCTTCCAGTAGACTGGGCAGCAGTGAACTCGTTAGCGCTATCCGAGTGACATTAATAACAATTTACGCAACTAGATCCAACGCAGTTTGAAGTCCAGATAACTTGGGATTAAAACAACTAAGCACCATTACCTCTGCAAGTTTCTGGGGCTCTGGGTTTTAGTGACATACGTTGCTCATGAAGGTTCATGTTCCTACAAACTGACGAGATGCGTCAACCAGCCGATGAATCTAGACACTTGCAATCAGTGCTTCGTTAAATCGTAAGCTTAATTCATGAACCCGATTGGTTACGAGTTTCATCACTCTGGAAGTCTGGTCGATGTCTATTGTTGTCATCTATCTAATTTTCACTGTGGTTAATCAAGAAATTACACACAGTGTGATTTGGCATCGAAAGGTTGCACTCATTTAAGCGAAGTCAGAGTTAGTCTGTGGATCCGGTTACGGACCCTCAAGCCCGTAGCGTGCTCCCTAAAGGATAGTCTATCTACTTGGTTGATCACATTGGTGCATGGCACACTTTAAAAAGCAAAAATCTATACAAAAAGCAACTTTAGCCGTTTTGCCATTCCTACTGCTGTTGGTCATTGGGCCACTAAATTGCTGCATGGGCGGTTGTGGATAACAACTGCTCGTTAGGGTGATTGTGTTAGGAGACGATGTCATCAAAACAACCTAATCAGGTCATCGGTGACGGTAGAAAAAATCATTCATCAACAAAGCGCTGGCGTGCAAGTCGAACTAACCAGGAGGAGGAGTGAAAGTGAGCATGCATGTCACGCTAGCCCGATGGGCCAATCAGAGCGTAACGTCCATGGAATTGGCCCTCCATTGGCCACTTAATCGCGGAGTGGCCTAAACAAACAGACAGTGGTTCAACGCGTAAATGGCAACTATTTCATGCTAAATACTTACAGGTATTTCATTCATTTGTCGAACTTGAAGTAGGCAGTACGGCGTGTTTTTCCGCAGTCGTATTGTTCCTGACTCCGCGAAAGTAGACTGCATGAAGCCACATAACAGGGATCCAGGTATAACATTCAAGTCGTAATAGAACGTTTGACAGAGGAAAGGCGCGTTACATCAGATTGTGAGCCGGCTTACTTATCGTGTAACAAATCTGGATTCGTGAATTCAGTAAACCTCGGTGATTCTTACCTGTTTGAAAATGTACGTCTAGTAGGTTGAACCTAACAAAATGCAGCCATCTCTTTCAGAAAAACAGTTTTCAAGAAGAAACACCATTAAGTGGTAAGAACCTGTTTGCATCAGATACTTTCATAGAGGAAAATCTCACTGATCCAAACAGAACGTTGAACCTGAAATGGGTTAAGTCAGTCCCGGTGAAACGGTCTAGTGGGACCAAACTTAATTTGCTCATACATCAGTTCCGGGGGATTACCAAAGTATGTAAATCCATTCATAGACAATCCTCATACCTGTTTGCGTATGTTCAACCATAATCTATTCCAAGCTAAGGAACCTAGACTAGGGGTTATACAACAATAGTCTTGATTCATGAACCACGCAAGACCAGTATCCACCAAGTGAACGTTGGAAACCGTAACCGTTGGTCTTCATAAGATTAGTACTAGTGACCATCAGCAAAATGAGTAGACGGTTGCTGTAAACCTGTTAAGCCACATCAGCACCACGCATGCCAGGGAGTCGAAATCATAGTCTAGGCACATCTGCTAGACCAGAGGATAACGGCCACGGGAGCCACAAAATTTACATGAATTATTTTCCTTAGTTGTTACGCTTCTACTATCATAACTGAGGAAAGCAACTGGAATGATTTTTTGTAACATGGGTGAATCTGGTGTTAACGAGGCCTAACAAAGTTGAAATAGATATCTACCACTTCGCTGATGATCACTATGACCAACTGCTTGTATGGAATCTGCCGAAACTCTCTATGGAGCTGTGGTGGACGCTTGTACCTTTGAAATCCAACCACAAACGGTTGATCGATTCCACCTTACGGGAAGAATCCCAACAGCTGAGGAAAGTAAAGAAATTTTTGTTGAAGCGCACACCAAGTGGAACAATTCACTTATCTGGAAACGCTAAGCATAACAATGTAAAAAAAAGATTACTGCAACAAACTTAATTGGAAACTGCGAAGATTTTACTAGGTCTTACAGTTTCACTGCTTTTTCGCTAAAGTGGGCAAACTGACATGTGGTAGCCGTTATCCCCTGCGTACATTGACAGTGAATTTGACACCCACACGAGGCTGGTTACCTAGCTCAGTAGCTCTAAAAACATTTGTGAAAGCTGAAATTCCCTGTATATTGTCACCGGTTTCAGTGTTTACTATACGACCAAATTATTCCTCTGAAAGTCATTCCCTTGAATCTTACTTCTTCTTTCTCCCGATTGTCAAAGCATTTATTTTCTTGCGCGTAAGTTATATGAAACTAGGGCCTTGGGGATGAAAGCCAGACTCAAAATATGCTTGGCAAATAATTCGCCTTAGAATCAAGCTGATAAATCGACCCTGGCGATTTAAGATAATCTGCTCAGTCATGCTTAATGGACAATTTCACTAATGCTAATTCAGACGGTAGGGATAAAAATGGACTAGTTTCCAAGTCCGAGAAAAAGTCTCAAAAGACGATCGGACTGATTAGAATTTATACGGTACTAATGATAAAAAATGCATTAAAAACTTCCCCTCGTCTTGAATGTGAATTAAAGAGGTACGCAAATTATCTAGAAGACTGTTTAAAATGGAGTAGCCACAGTACGACTTTGCAAAATGGTCATCAGACAACAGGATATGAACCGGAACGAACAAAAGGTGAGGGTGTGTCAAACAATGCCAAGCCAGAAAGTTTGGTAGATAAGTCTTAGGGCGCCCACCCTGTGGCCAGTCCAGGGCGCCTCCGTCGTGAGAAAGAAGAAAAAAGCCACTTGACTCAGTCCTAACTAGCGGAACTGTTCGAATCGGTTGAGACTTTTTATACCGCTATGCACATGTGCGATCCTAACTCTTTCTCATGATGTGGTGGGAATGTGTGGTCATGACGTGCCCTATAAATACCTTGTATTTGTCGCCCTAGCCGCACACGTTTTGGAGCGGAACAAAGCTCTGTATTTTGAACGCGTCTTTTGGCTTGCCTTGGGAGCGAATACGGGACAATCGCGGTACCATTCTGGACTGAGGTTTTCGCGTTAATATTTACCGGGGCGGGAATCCGAATTCTGCCAAGCGAATTACGATAGCTAGGACGAACCAGCGTACCGTTTAGAAGGGTTTACAACAATAAGCAGTGATGATTATAAAACAAGGAAAAAACAAATATATTTTCCGAGTGTAGCAACGCCATAAAACTCACCATGCCCAAACAAGCTGTTTTATTAGGTGCCTATGATAAATCCGGTGTTATACATGAGCACTATCCTGATTGGTCACTTCACCGAAATATCAGTTTGTTCGCGTGGCGGACACTGATTGGCCGTAGTCTGCCACGATTCATTGGCTGACCTTGTACCGATGAGCTCGTCCAATCCAAACCCTTTACATCCTCCCTTTTTCGTGGCATAGTCCAACCCTGATTCTTGATAACAGGTCCTCGTTTGTGGAGGCGGTCTGCAGAATCAAGCACTATCCAATTTCTCAGATACACTTAATTTCTCCCCTGCACAGTTTCTCCGGCTACCACTTCACATGACCGACAGCCTCACTCCTCGACTCTACTACTTGTGCCTATCACCGAGTTTTCTGGAACGAGCCACACCTTATCGCTCATCTCTAGAACTGGAAGGTCCCAGACTTCGTTTTTGGTTTATTATTCGTCGTCTCCAAACAACATGCACTCCGGCTTCGTTCACTAAATAGGTTCTAGAAGTTAGCTTATTATCGGAAGATGTCCACGTGTTTCCCCTCCACCCAACACTGAGTTGAACTGCGCAGCACAGTTTGACTAGAGGTTTTCCGTTTCTCGAGTTGCATCAGATACGAATCGGTTCCAGATAGATGTGTAATTCGCAACGGTCGCCCTGCCAATCCACTGACCATGGGGCAGGCTGCCTGTACGATGCTCGAATCCCACACTTCTTGGCGAACGTTTCGAATTTCGTGCCAGTGAACTTTGGTCTCCTGTCTGAGGTATACTCTAGCGCCTAAAATGTACCCGGAGTTTATTAACGGCCGGTCTAGTAGTAGTAAAGTTTAACCATTCCAACTCGTATAAATCGTTGAAATGATCTACTGTGACCAGGTATTGTTTATCGTTGAAAGTAAAGGCATAAGCAGATAATGTTTACCAATGTCTGGCGCACATACAGCGCTCCCTTAGTTCGTTTCGAGTAGATAATCCGACAAGAAGTGCATTTTTTTAAAGTCTTTTCCAGAACCTGACGTCCATAGGCAACAAGAAAACCCCTTGCCTCTTGGATACAGCTGTTCCCTCTTACATGTGTAAGGTGAACATGCTCCAACCTCTTCCGCTGAGACATTCTCAAAATTTGCAATCCCTTTGACCTTGAATATTAAATTAAATTCACGGATAAAACGACCACAGTCGTGAAAGAAGACTGCTAGTTCTTCCAACAACACTGTTACCGTGTGGCCATCTCCAAGGGTTTTAACCGATCATCATACCGAAGCATCCCGTTGACTATTTGAGATTAGAGTAGTTTCTGACATATTGTAAGTCTATTTTCCCCTAAAATAGTTTGTTTTTCGAGATATCTACGAAAAATACTTTGATTTTGAATCTGATCTTTCCGCGTCATAAAGCGCTAACACTTATTTTTGGCACATTTTTCTCCGCCGTTTCTGATTGGCCCATTCCACTTTTAATGGGTCACTTCAGGTGGGACTCTTCAAGGCTGTTCAAAGACTATATATACGCAGACGCTGGTCTGCTATACTTCCTCTGGTTTGAAAGCAAATACATTCTCGACTGAAGGTCGGTCTTCTGTGTTCTTCCGGGGTTTTCGAGTATCGTTACGCTTTGTGCTACGTGTCCGTGATTCGTATACACGTGCTCAAGCTATTCCTCGTTATCGTTGACCAACGGGTTGTAGTAGTAACATATGGCCGTAGTAGTGTCAAAGTAAAGCTTTTTGAATGAGGAACCCTTTCCGTAAGCTCTGAACAGCGTACCAGCCATGCGCATCCGAGCCCCTTGCTGATAAACCAATTCGACATTAAATTTATGAATTCAGATTAGCAGTCTCTCCAGCCAACTCGATGCAGGGTATAAGTTTCTCCTTACAATTGAAGCCAAGCGGTTATGGTCAGTGTGTGTTAACAAAAATGCGGGTGCTAAACTATTCCATGATGCACATCAACTTGCGCACAGTTTCACTCCTCGGACAAAAAATTCTTGCTTCTATAATCTATCGGCCTCCCGTTTTATAATGACACCACCTCCAAGCAAGTTTCCCTACCATCACACTGAATAACCAGAGACAGTGTCGCGGTTCAGTATAGAAGAGGTTCGGTAATAACGCGTCTTGTTACACTGAATGATGTCTGTTGTTTTTCCCTCCAATTATATGGGTTAACACGCGAACAGGATGCACCATGTCGGACGGGAAGAAATCGACTCAAATAATTGACCCTAAGATTCACATCTTCGATACGTGGCGACAGCCTCAGTCTAGTTTTAATCTGTTTGACATTATTAAATATCCGTGAAAGGATTAGAACATTTTATACAACGTCAGTACGGGTGGACAGTCCACCTCGAGTTGTCACTTTGCGCTGGCTACAGCCACAAGCGCTCGGAAAACCACGCTCATAAGGCATCACGACGCCTACTCTCAATCAACACCCCGCGACCGCTTTTGTTCTTGTTTGGACTCATCCGAATGGGGGATCGAACTGACAACCCTTCGCGTTACGAACCCAAACACTCATCCGCTCGGCCAACAGCTCCACGATCAACGCATGTGACGGGTAATTGATAGGCCAGTGCAAACTGTATTTATCCATGGATACAGGATGTAAGATAAGCTATAGCTTTGTTATGATGAAATTCCTCCGTCACAAGCGACGCTCACTGAACTAGAAGACCTGCTTCATAACGCGAAGGGGTTTCTCATTCGATCCCACATCCAGACCATCTCTACCTGACTAGTCTAAACAAGGACAGAGCTGGTAATGGGCTGTCGGTTTGGAAGTGTCAAGAAGCATTGTGTTGCCTCGTTTTATCGTAAAGCGTGACAGGTGAATTCCATAGTCGATATAACACTTTAGAAATGCCCTCATGGTTTTATGATTCTCCAGTTTTTCTAAAAACTAACACATCATCTGCGACACACGTGAATCCTTTCAAACTGTCAAGCAGTTGCATTAAACATTTTTGAAAAACTTCACTGGATACTTTCAGCCAGAACGGTAAATACAACTAACGTAAACATCTAAAATGGATTACAAATGTAACTGAACTGTTTGATTGATTCTAACTGTCAAAAAGCCGAAGATAAGTCTACCTTTGTAAAAAATCGGTTTCGGCAGAATGTCTTCGATGATGGGTAAACGATCATATTCACGTCAAAGCGACTTATTCGGTGGTTTCGGATGGATACACAAACAGATATCACCTGACTTATTCGAAGTTACGGCAATCTGATTGACCCAATCGGTCGGCCGTTTTACCGAAACAATCACGTTAATTCGAACCAGTCGGTCCAACTTCACTTTACACCTATCACGTATGGCCAACAGGGTCCCTCGGACTGGTAACATAACAGCATCGCTAATCACACATAAACTGGCAGCGCCAGGCATGTGGTCAGGAAGCGAATCAAAAACGCAAGAATACTGAGCAAAACCATCTCAGTCGGCTAATTCATAATGGTTAACGACTATGAAACCCATCAACCGAATGGCATCGACATTCAAAGTTGACGTTGAATTACGATCAACCACAAAAAAATTAAGCATATAAATCTGTTCATCCTCCGGATTGGTAGCAACACCCTTACCGTTTATTGCTGCACCATTCCTCATCCGTAGCTATTTTGTCAATTTGCGTATGTTTGTCCTCTTGATCAAATCTGGTGATGCGCCGGAGTCTAGTTGACATCTACTTTTATCTTCCATTATCAATCCCACATAGATCCCCTATCTACTTGATTGATTGAGCCGGTTTATGGTCCCAGTGTCATGTTAATCAAACTGATTGTAGGCGAACTCCACTGTCTGGCAAAATGATCCCTTTTTCGGCATTTCATGCATATCTTTCCTTAGGTTGAACAATTATCCTTCTAGCGAAGACGACTGTCTCGCAAAACTGGCATGAGATTAGCACATAGTGTTTAACACCAGGATGAGGTTCGTGTTCATGGAAGCCGTTCATCGTTCTGTTGCGCCTTCGCTGTTGCAAATGTTGATACATTGGGCAAGCGTTAACGTCAGAATGTCCAACAATCTCTTTGTCATAAGTGAACTTTGAATGCAGTCAACAAACGGGACAGAGACGAGTGATACAAAAAACCTCCAAAACTAGGGTGATACTACCACAACTACGTTATTTGGGAGCCAGAGACCACAGCTATCCGGAAGTTCTTCGATATGCTACTCCCAACCCATAATCATACCGTTTTCAGCTTCGGTCTAAAAAAGCTAGTTGCAACCAAGTCCTTAACAGCCAAACAGGCAGACTGACATTGATGGAGTAAGATGATCGCTAGCTTTCAGATGATCATATTTCTCCTCCGCTGTGATTCAAGTACAAACAGTAGGATAACGCGCCGAAATCCATGTCATACATACAAAATACGCTTCCAACTTGAACATTCGCATACAAATAGAGCAGTGAACAAAACGCAAAGAAGCCATGAGACAGGTACGGCAGCGATATTTTTTCTGAAGCGCACATCTACAGATTATTCGGCTGTATATTAGATGCAGATTAACCTGCATGAAGCAAACGTGTCCGACCACGTGCTATGACTGGAAAAATCGAACTCAAATGCAACCAAAATATTAAGACAACCGCTCTATTCCCGCGAAGTTGTCGCTGTTCGAATCGACGTTTTCTGTCACCATGTGATGAACGAAGTACATACGGGCTGGATTCTGCCAGGATGTCCGAACAGGGCTAGTCGCGGCAAGGTGACTAGAACCCACAACTGTGTCGTTGGTAATCGAGTCTTGTGACTTGAGATCGGTACTCGTTTCCCTTATCTATGTACAAACACCTGAACTCGATAGTGTTGCGGATGCCCACTTGGCTATTCGAGCATGTATCACGGTCCAGAGACTAACCACTCGAGAGGAGGATGTACATGCTGTCGTTTTCCTACCATCCGTCTCTGTCAGTTAGCCTCTTGTAGGTTGGCTGATTGTATAGGCAGTGCAATAGTCCATTGAGATGTTCGGAAAAGTTCCCAGTGACCGCGGTAGCACTACTCTAATTTACGTGGATTAGGCAAATAGAGTGTCTGCCACAATGCGAATTGTCCGATAGGCTTCTGACTGTTGGAAAAAATCGCGAGACGGACAGAAAAGGGTTATGGAAGTCATCGCCACTTGTATGAAGTTCAAAGAAGTCGCTTAACTACTTGGGATACAACGATTACTCACAGTACGGGCTGGATATGCAACAGCAATATATCGCAGCCAATAATGAGCGTGCACATATAAGGCTAGTAGTTCTGTTAACGATGGTTGTACGCAATTTGTCCGTACACTTTCATACGTTTATCTACTACCCTCTGAGCGAATATCGGAATCGAAGGTAGCCAGAAACACAATATTCATGGACAAGAACCAACGTTGAAAACACGAAGCTGTGTGTCTATCCACACAGCGAAGTGGTACAGCCTTGGGGTGGATAAACCGGTTTACGAAAGAGGGTTCCAGTAAGCGTTCATGGAACACACTACCTATTCGAATCGATCGGCAGAAAACAGTAAGCCGGTTTTTGTCTTCGAGCAAACCTGATGACAACGCCATCCAACCCCAAAGTCATTTGGAGGAGTTATCCTCACCGTACCACTCAGAGGACGTGTTAACAAACATGCATTTTTGAAGAGAGTGTATAAAAACTTAATGAAGGAGATAATGAAACGAGGTCAAGTATCAGGATGTAACACAAAAAGCTTATATCCCAGTCAATGACTGCTTCCTAATTGTGAAGCTTTGCGTACGCAATAAATCCGTAGGTAAAGAAAAGAAATTTTTCATGGTTGAACGCCCCCCTCCCCCGAGATAAGCAGCGGTAAGAGATCTGGACAGTTAACAATGTTGTGACCGCAAAAGACGCTTGGCCTGAGAATTCGTTTATTGCACAAACGCCCGTATAGGTCATGTCAAAAATCAAACCAGGAACACGTATACTCATTTGCAAGTTAGATTTGCATTCACATCCATCATTGTCATTCCCCTTGGTGGAACTTCTGCCGAGCGCGTGCACACTATTTCGATAGTCTTTCCTTGTCCTCCGTCTTCCTGGCATTCGCAGCTTGCCCTTTTGTTCCTGAACGTTGCCTGTGGGTAACATACTACTTGTGAGTAGTATACTACTCGCAACGAAACTGCCTGTCATACAACAACAAGATACTCCAAGTCTCTGCATCGTTACTACTCCCACCATTCAGAGATGTACATGAACTTAAAAGACTGTCTTCTGTCTGACAACATTATGAGGAATCTCGCAGGAAACATAACCTGGGAAGAACTAAACGGTTTCGTAACCCGGATTGGAAGTTGCGACCAAAGACCACATACTACGAGTCGTTGACGAATGCTAAACTGTATTAAGCAGAATCAAGGTAGTTATTTAAGCAAACCTAATGAGAGTATTTCGATGAGCGGGGTAAGCAAAACTGAGTGTCTAGGCATGTTGGTTGTTTAAGAATTCAGAGCAGTGTCAATAGGTCACAAACAAGACTATGACAACCATTTTCCACATTCAGGAAACCTGAAGTGCTTATACTACTCACACGTTCCCTGGTCTAAGTCCTTCGAATGTGCACCGGATACGGATGTGGGTTGAACCGCAAGTCACCTATGGTAGCATCTATGCAGGCATAGTTTGAATTAGATCACCGTTACAGACCAATGCGGGCCCCGCAAATGCAGTGAACAATGTATTGCATATCAATACATGGAATATCGGTTCATAAAACTGACTTCCGCTGATTAGAATAAAAGGGAAAACGTTGTATTTTCATTTGCAAAACCACTTTTCAAACAGAAGAAAGTGGACAGAGGATGTGATCACCAGGAAAGCACGAGGCTTGTGTTACCTTTGGATGGAGAGGAAAAACAATAAACTAGAAAAAAGAGTAGTTTGAGATGGGGTGCATGGGGGTGGGGGACGGTGTACACACGTTTCAACAAAAGTAATAGTAGCGGAACAATTGCAACCAGCTCCACAAACACACCAAGGAAAAGATTGAGTCACGGTGAGATTGGTGCCCATGCATAATTGGAGTATCGTACTAAGTATTGTGTTGTCTTCCGTGGCATTCAGTTATTAGATAAGGTTGGGCGTGCAGGAGAATGCGAACGCATTACGCCTACACCAGTTTCGCCATCGTCATCGGAACGTAGTTTGTGGTCCGGGTCTTCCGCATCCGTGTTGCAATTAGGCACAACGTTTGCATGTAAGCCACCGGGTCGTTGCCAATTTTTCTGGCACGTGCTCACCTAAAATGCGCACAAGATTCGACACATAGAACGACGTTAACACGTGTCTTATACAAATTCAGGAACTGAAACCACATAGCATAAACAGATAGAATCAAATTTCAAGTCGTACAAACACCACTTTGAATGAATTTTGTTCCATGGACATGTCGCATTAACAAGACAGAAAGATGTTAGTAGTGCGTACGATCATGCCCTTTTCGACCGAGTCCGGATTGGAGATAAGCCGCTAGGTATTACAAAGAAAGCAAAAAAGTCCATGCAAAATGAAGACTCCTTCGTGAGGCAGCGTGGTTGATCGCAAGTGAATAACAAACATAGTGATATGGTGACAGGGTCCATGTGAAGACCAGTCATAGGCATATCCTTCACAACAGACGACTCTGGTTTGGGCTATTTGCCGTCACTCAGAGAACAGGTGTAAAAATCCGATCAAGCCGCCTTTCATATTGTCTGTCGGTTCATTTAATTGTCTTGATAGGCATAGCCATGGAACGAATCGATGACTTTTACAGTCAACGTCAAAACATATCCACAAATGGCTGACCAATTCAACGGCACATGAAAGCTGAAATAACAGAACCCGATATCGCTGGCTGTGAAGTAAATTCAGATGACCGACTATCAGGTGGACCTCATCAATTTGTTAACTGCTGAGTGAATGGTGAATATCGTGCACTGCACCAAGATACTTTCAGTGATTACATGAACAGTACGGAGTATGGCGATGCCTAGTGTGACTGACTACTAATGGAAAGGCTGAAACCCTCTCGTCATCGGGAGTCGATAAGGTTGAGGAACACCGTGCGACAACCTAGAAATAGAATTGTTAAGTTACAGAGAAGATCAGCTTCTTAGAAATGCAATAGCCTCCACTGTAAGACACACTTATTTCTAACACTCAGCCACTTACAAGTAGCTATAACATCAGTGCAACAGTTACCATATCTACATTGGTGATAAGTGAAAACACAGGACAATGTCTATCTGGAACAATGAACGGTTTGGCTGCAATACCAATAGAATAGAATGGTTTCCATGGCTCAATCCGCGCAAATCCGACATGTTCAGTATACATCTGCGATCGAATAGCAAGTTAGCACTGGTTAGCTAGTTCGGACTCCAAATGAAAAAGAGTACAGATCCCGCTTCCGATTCACTGTACATCTTCGTGTCGCGCTGATTTATCGGGATCGACCGCCTAGATGACACCTGCTGAATATTCACTTTGAACAACAGGTTTTCACACAAGCATTCTGTTTGTTAATTCTTCGTCTGGCTGAACACCAAATTTTGAAAACTTAACGCGGTTTGACATAAAATAAACAACGTACTCAGCATTAGTTACGTCAAACGTAGAAGAAGGGAACAAGACGTTCGTATCACAGTGGATAAGATCGGAGGAAGAACGGATGTACACAGAAAAGTATTTTTTATCAGTCCATATGGTACATAGGGATTTAAAGTGTACGCCGCATTTACTTAGAAGAACAGCCTCACTGTAATTGCAAAGAAAGTTACATAGGCAGAAACGACAGACTATCAGCCTCGAAAATAAAGAAGTATACGCCCAAGTGAGTTCATAAATAGGTCTTTCAAACAGACATTGTAGCCATAGCGTGTCGCAAATTGGCCTCAATGTGCAGTTTACTCTAGCCTTCACTATCATCATCCACCACTCCTAAAATGTGCTGAGTTCGTCTCGATAAACCGGTTCCAACATGCGTCGTGCGTTCAAAAATAATCATTAGCGACCCTAAGACTGTCTTGGACCAAAGTCACTCAGTTCACTTTGTTTGGCGTTCATCCCCTGTTCATGTTTCCCATCAAGTATTGTAGACGTTGGAATCAGAGTTTCCGTGTTATCAGTTACCTGGTGCTGATCAACCGAAGAGAAACACTAGCATCAACCAGTGTTTATTTTCTAACCACTTTGTCCAAATGAGAAGAGACGAATGCCGAGTAGTTTACGACTTACTGTAATGTTTCAATTACTTCAGGTAACGGAGCACATGGGTTTTTGATGGAAACGTCAAAGTAGACAGGTTTAACATGATCAGAACTACTTCGATATACGGGGGTTATTGGATTTTAACCAATCGATGGCATTCAGTTGGTTGCTTGGTTGTGTAGGCAAGCTAAAACTGGTCAATCAGAAAGCAATAACATGGTGAATCAATATGCCAGTACAGCACAGTGGAAGACAACATCAATGAGGGTAGCAAACAGCAGGGGGGTTGAAAACTAATCAAAAAACTCTAAACTTATTTGTGTGAATCGAAATTCAGACGGAACCATGGTCCTGGAAACTCATCATAAACCGATCGACCCCGTAAAGATAGAATAAATTCTGATTTCGTACAGATGAATAGCATTGGCATTAGTACGTTTCATGGCTCGTACGACGAAAGTTACCGAAGTTTGTCTAAGCCTGATGAAAGGAACATAGTACAAGATCGGAGAACTAGCGTCATTTCTGTTAATCACCCATGATTCACATAAATTTGTGTCAGATTATGTCAAGTTGTAACTCCAAGAATTGATAAAAGAAGCTATACTTATAGTCCATTCGACAAAGTGGCAATATATATATATATAT
>JTDE01005845.1:20736-35331 GCA_014338405.1 Paragonimus skrjabini miyazakii
ATATATATATATATATATATATATATATATATATATATATATGAGCAACGGTCCGAATCTGGTTCCCTTCACTACTGTCTAACTGCCAAACATAGAAGACTGATAGAAAGGAGGTTAAAAAACCTATCATGGAAGACATTGCATTCCGTCAGACTAAATTTTTGTTTATTCCTCAGGGGACGATAAATTGTCACGTGGAATGCATTCATACAGACCTCTCACCTTTTCACCCATGGTCACAGCCATTCCCTGGGTCTTGGCTCGAATTCGCACGTGTCCGCTAACCGGCTGGTCGGAACCTGTTTTTTCCAAACACAAATTAGCCAGTACGTGTTCGCCGAAAATGGTCCGCGCGTACATGGTCACGCACAAGTAGTCACACTCGCCCAGCAGTGCTTCCATCGGGGTCAGACAGCGTAGATTGGTCTGCGCACTGATGTGTGACAAATAACCAAACAGGTCAGTGATCTGAGTGTTCACTGTCACCTGAAATGGACGGGGGAAAAAGAACGACGATAACAGCCAAAGGAAAATAGGATCGAGATCAAGCTGGATGAACAGTGCAGTTCAGATATGGAGTCTAAGTGACTGCGCTCGCATAGAAAAGGAGTGTAAGTGAGGAGTTGTACAGTGAGGAAATTGTGCGAGATGCAACAACCATGGTGAACAATTTTATTACGCAAGTCAAAGATGGCTAGTGAGGGTTGACAGCGATTGAACGGTATCTAATGGACACTCGGAGTACAGTGGGCAGTGGAGCATCTAAATAAAACCACATTCGGTAGGAGCGTGAACCGCCATTAGTCAGGCACTACTATTTTTTATTCGTCCGATCTAGATCAGCTAAGATTAGGGAGCATCGACTGGGATAAGTACGTGACTCACTGCCTACACAATCAGAACTGCAAGCAGAGGAATAGGGAACTATAGTTCGGAGTTCAAGAAACTGTGTAAACCGGGAGGATCAACTGTTCATGATAGACAGTTGGCACTGGTGTAGTGCAAACTGTGATCAGAAAGCTACTGAAAATAACTAGGTTTTTAAACACTTTCCAAGTCTAATGGAACCCAATGAATAAACAGTCCACTAACGGTACTGACAAAAAGTAAGGTCGGTTGAATGAGTAGTTAAATTCATCGATCGGCCAGTGAGAGTACCCATCCACATTTTTGGTAAGAACATTGATTATGACCAGCAGCACACCTACTAGCAGTCACATGACGAGCTATACCACCAGTTTTATGGCAAAAGAGGAATGGAATTCAATACATGAAAAAACTTACGAGACAACTGAAGCAAACAGGCAAGATAAGAACACGTGCCAGTTTTGTTGTGATTTTCACTGTTCCGCATCAGTGATCCTCCATGCATTAAGGCAACTATGATATCCATTGGGCCTAATCATTCACTATCTCCCATGCCACGAGTTGGTTAGTATCAGTTGCTAACTATCATCCAACTACAGAAACGTACTCGGAAGAATTTGAAATGGTCGAGTTCAAATCAGTCGTTATAAGTAACAGGCCCCCAAAAGCGATGGAAATACTTGGGCATTGGCTTAATTGTTATTGCCTCAATAAGAACGAGTACTAACAAAAAGATTAACTGACCTTGTTCTCCCATTCGAACTCCGACCACATTTGACGAAATTCCGTAGGTGAGCAAGTGGCAGGTAAGATATATTCCATTATGTCGATATGAATATCGTTCAACACGATACATGTGGTCTCGCCAGCTGAACCGCGCATGTCATAGGAGATGTTGCCGAAGATGATGCCATTTTCAGTAGAAGAAACCTGAGCGAGAGGAACAAAGTATGGCAAATGGGGAAAACGTCACATTTATGTCCGGTACAATATGCAATCAGAGTAACGCACGTTACACTGCAAGAAATGCGAGGCTCATAGGACAGAAGCTACGACAACGAAAAATAGTGAGTCACTGTGACAACGAGAAGTATCACTGAGACAGTACGAAAAAGAATAAAAAGGTTGCTTGGAACAATCAGTAAACAGCTGGGTTTAAGCACATTACTGATTGGGAAACGCTATCATGTCGGATATACTAGACGATATCTGCTAACGGCAAGCACCTAGTCCTAATGCACACTAGTGGAACTGTTGGCTGTCATCTCGATCGAAGAGAAGATATCAACCGAGTTGATAGAGGTTTCATAATCAGTTATCAATGTGACTGTATTTACCCAGTGATTATTTCGATTAGCAGTATCCGATGGGCTGAGTCCTCGACTAGCAAGTGGAACACTTGATCAATAATCGTGAGCTTTAATATTACTTGATCAACTGACGGTGTAGCTGAGGTGCTGTCACTGATCATGTTTGCCGAAAACCGTATTTCCGTTCACGTCAGGTTTCGCAGTGCAGCAGACAGTGTACAATCTTGCTTTAGAGAATAGCCGAATACGACTGCAATACGCAGCCTCGTCAGTCTCAGTGAAATTTTCTCAACAATGTTGTATTATATCAGAATGGTATCAGTCACACAATTTTGGTGGTTCACATTATCAGGGAAACTGTTCACACTAAAATGAGTAAGAATAGTAACGCACCATTAAATACTAGAAAATGCGACGCTAATGCACACACACACACACAGACTAGCTCAATTGTTTAACGAAAGACTACCAGCCTGCCCCTTTCAGCTCAATCGAGGATATGTAACCAAGAAATGATATGACCAGCGGTGAGTCAGTATTCGTAAGGAATGTTCAGTGAAGGTAGTGAGACGACAGTAATAGACCGAGCGATAGACCAAATGTGTCTTGAACATACACAGGCAAACTTCATCCCTATTCATACAGTGTTCTTACCGCATGCTACAAGTACTGAGACACCCGTGGTTGTTAGGGTTAAGCCACTTTTATAAAGTTTTATGCTAAACTATGGTACCCTTCAGTGTACTGGTGGTTTTGTTATTCACTGCCCTGCTGCCCTCTCATTGGACTTTTGTTTACGATCAATGATAATCGTACGCTATTGGGGGTCATATTATTATTCGGTTTTGTAATAACTTTGCTCTGACTATACACGTGAGCAAATTTGTTCGTCTGCTCTCTACCGTTGTGGGATGGTCAGTAGGATGAGACCGATCGATACCGTATGATCGAGTACTCCTAAGAATGTCAGGCAAAGCCACTTAAATCATACCAACTGAATAAGAATTAATTTTGAGCCACATGCATGTTTAACGAAAGTGATGAGAAATTTAGGGCAGTTAAGTTAATCGAACTATGGTGAATAGTATCATCCAAAAATTCCACGATGCGAGACAGAGTTGAGTAAAGTATGCAGCTATTGTACCACAAGGCGCTCGCTGTCATGTGACATACAAATTCACATGTGAGCAGAAAACAGTAAGGTCGCCCAAACCTAACTAAGAACAATCGTGGCAACTGGACTTGATTGGCAGTCGAGCATCGTTACTATTGAGCTACCGCGGGAGACGCAGAAAGCCCAAATTACACTACTCGCAAAAACCGGGAGACAAAAACCGGTGGAAGAGGTGTTCCTTTAACTATCTCACACCGGAGACTAGTACAAAACTTAAATCAACTTCTTTAGTTATATTGTGATGGGTACGTGAGTAATCCAACATTCAGAGGCAGCCATCGGATGTAGTCGAGGCACAAAGTTGAAGGATCATGGATAACATAGGAACTCGAAAGCACCACTACCGAAAAGAATCGGCTCATCGGGAGAGAAGGCAAGCATGAAAATCGACAACGAAGAACATCAGGTAAATGGATGTTAAAGCTGAAACCCTGCCGGAATTCTGGTTTACAAACGCGAGTACAAGATCAGTGGGATTTGCGTGCACACTGGACAAAAAAGTTCCCATCTTAGTGAATCACGTCTCATCACGACATAGCAAATCAAATTGACTACAACTAAAGGTCGCGTTTACTTAACACAAGCTGCCGTCGATTGTGAAGAAAAGGCAAAGCAAAATCACACACAGAACTTAATTGAAAGATGGAATCATGGTGGAGGATCAATAGAAAAACAAGACGCGGATGTTGCGTGTTATATGAGATTTCAAATCACGAAGTTGCAGCTTAGTCACATACTGCAAACTTGGAACTGTTCCAGCAGATGCTACAGATAGAAAGCAAGATAAGTATGTTCCAAGCACGCTGACTCACGGTATGTCTCTTTTATCAAAACAGTAAGAAAACTGCATAAATACCTGGAGAAATCGATGAGTAACATGAGCGACAGGAAGAGTACTGGGCGAGTTGTTTTCTGACACACTCTGTCAGTATAAACAAGCGAAACAATTAAACAGGAAGCCAACCGACAATTCACAGAGGTAATATGTGCACGGTTTTTCCCGGAACAGTAATATGTGCAACCTCCTTTTAACAAACAATGATTTCATAACACCATACCAAACGGTCGGCGGCCGGACAAGCAGATGAACTCAGTTCGATTAGTGACAAGATTCCAGTAGTAACAGTTCAGCTGCTTGTTCTGTAGGCAGAACTGTGGATGAAGGCACACGAGCATATCCACACTTGAATTTCGGAAGTAAGTCAAGTGAATTTTTTAGTCATCCGAATTGAAGTAAGTCGAGCTTTCAATATCACGCGCTAAGCGAAATATGGTTCCAGAAAAAAACTACATTTTCGGCATATATTATATCAACCCCGAGTTCAGGTTTTCATGGATCACGCACATCCTTAAAGTGTAATCTTCACTGAAACGTACAGCGAACGAGAGGAGTATTAATCAAATCTTCACAGTCCGTCAGTTAGTCAGGTACCGCCACATCAATGGCAACATTTAATCTCACTAAAAGAGCTATTCTCTGAGACTGTTTGTTAAAGAATGGAGTACCCTGTATGTATGTATTCATTTAAAAGAAATCATATAGTCAGACTCTCCAAAAGAGTGCAGCAAGACTGTCTGGTTGCTCTTTTTCCTTTTAAACATGCAATCGACGATACACGGCTCCGGAAGATCTCATCTATGATTGCGCACCATTTCTCCCAGAGAACGAGATTATTTAGAGTACATCGACTTACTTGGTCAGATTGCACACAACGCTCAAAAGACGTTGACCGACTGACAGCTGAAGAATTATGAAACGGTATAATGTGGTAAGGAGGTCCAAGTACGAAATGCCGCAACAGGGATAAGAAGGATCTGAGCACTCAGTCTGGGTGGTGAGGGTGGATTCAGTTTAAGGTGTTGTGTCCTAAGGACTTGTACTATGGCTGACGGTGGTGTTGGGGAAGAGACCTTACAAACCGTTAAGACCTGACTGACTTTTGCAAGCCTGTGGTACTGGTGTGATATTCGGTTCTCGTCAAGGAGCACTAGGTGCAGCGTGACAGTGCACTCAGTAGGTTGTGAAACCTAGCCACTCCACGTTGATATCGTTCACAAGTTATCTGTGTTTGACAGTCGTCGCTTGAAAAACACCGAACGGGTGATGGCAGCATTATGTGAGCAATGAAGATATACGGCGTCGTGCGAAAAGAACGGATGGAGAATCAGTTTCGACTCATCGGTCAAGGTGGTTCGGACACATTTTATGCAAGTCCACCTACTGCCTACCGTACGACTTGATGGCGCTCCCTTGGCGTGGCTGGAAAAAACAACGCGGTAAGCAACCCACGCCTTGAAGTATCGATATGAAGAAACTGGTCTCAAGTCTGATCTTCACTGACTGTATCCGACTTCTCTGCTGGAGTCCAAAAAACGTCAAAAACTGTTGTGTCCAGAAACGCCAAAGGACGTGGGAGCGAGCAAGGAACAGTGACAGGAATGGTCCTCAACTTGCTCTCAAGACAGCCATACCACCAAAAAACCTTGTATTTTATGAAAAATGACAAAGGCGGCAACTAAATACACACAAAACTAAAAAACTGTGTGTGGTATGGAACAAACCAAAAACATTTTATTCATTTTTTTGTTGTCATTACACGTTCCAGTCTGCGTACTCTTTTCTCCCTGTTTTCGTCTACTCATTCCTATCTATTGATTGATACCCGGGTTGTCTTCAAACAATCGAAATAACAATAGTAATACGCAGCTGATGAACAGAAGAACTGAGAACGAACGAGGTTGCTATTTAGGATTCGTTCTATTGCTCAAATTTAACTGGTCCGGCAATCAGCCTACATCAAACACTGACGCTGAAATGTGCGTTAAAAAATACAAAGATCCCATAAAGCAATAATCTGTTTTCTGCTGTGTTATTCATAGTGGCTTGAAAAAAGGTTTGTTCACCAATGAGAACGTACCTTTAAAAACAAAAGTCGTCATAGAGATGACCTAAACCTGCTTAACTAATAAACCACATGTTGGACTATAAGACAGTGAAGAAAAATTCAAGGAAGCATCAGTGGCCTACTGAATCAGAGTGGAAGACAGCAGGGAAATAGAAATCTAATAAAACCATCGATACAATAAACATGTCTAAATTGATGTTTACCATGAACTACCGCTATCTGTGTTGATTACTTTTTCGGCAACTTGGGTTGAGTTAAAAGCAGCAGACACGTGTTCAGAGTATGATGTGGATTCGAAGAAAGAAGGCCACATGGGGGTGTTGTTGTTTTCTGGGTGAGGATCCAAACAATGACGCTCATTCGCACAGGCTGTCAGAAAACAATGGCGCATTTATTGTGAGCAATTGTGCTTGATGTGACTTCTCACACAGCCCCACTGTCATTTCAGTTCCTTCTACCAATTGTGATGTCTATAAGTATTACATTGCAATATAACCCGTATTGCATCTAACATTAAACTTTACGGTTAAGCAGGGTATTGAGATGTGATAGTATTCTTGATGGGTGAATAAGACGTTTGAACCGGTAGAGGTCCATCGATACTTAGTACAGCAAAGAGCCATTTATAAATGCGGCCTCCAACCAATATTCGAGTTAGGAACAGATGCGAAATTCGTTTCAAAGACCTCAACGTTGCAGATGATTTAGAAAATGGAGTAACCGAAACGAGTTTCTTGCAGAAATACCGAACAGCGTCGATGGGTTTAGCTAGTCGAAATATGATGATCGCAATGACCACGAGCGTTCGAAAAGTTATCAGCCATAACGCATACCTGATAAAGTTAGAAAGCACGCAAACACCCGAATAAACATAGCGGATGTTCGCCGGGACATTACTGAGTCAAAAAAGTTCAACTGTTGATGGGACACGACGAACCGGATGAGGAATTAATAAGCAAATAGAAAATGGTAACATTTTGTAAGAACTAGGAAAGGAGAAAGACATCCAAAAGGTCAGGGGTCCTGTCAATCACTTAAGGATTGCAAAGTCATAATTAACAATAAGTTTGGAATAGCACAATCCGGTATTTCGAACACGTTAGTAGAAAAGCTGGACTAACAACCATCGACATACGAACCTAATGTAACTTGGTACGCCATTAACCATCATCACCACCATAATAGACAGCAATATATCAGTGGTTCACACTGATGCTTAACTGCCACAAAACCACGAAGAAAAAGCAGACCCTGTACAGAAATAGAGAAGAAAAGGGAAGAGGAGGGGACATAACTAATAAAAATAGCTACGTCTATGTTCAAACATTCAACATCAAGGTGTCTACACCCTGCAAGCAAACAACCGAGCTGTAAGTGAAAGTAAGGCGTCATCAGCAAGACAGCTTTCTTACGGCTTTCACCGACCGTCGTCATTAAGTGCGCTGCTGTTTCAGACTTACCTTGATATTGGCTTTCATATTGGCGAAATCTTGTGGAGCTACCGTCAGCGGAGACGGCTTTTCGACTAGGCGCAAGTCACCTTGTGTGGACAACTCCAATGTCAGATTTTGTAGCGTATCTCGCGTCTGGTTGACGATCAACACATCGAGCACAATATCGAATTGATTCACGTGCACATAAGCCTCCGCGTAGATCGGATCAGAGAAGCCAGTGAGCTGGCGAACCTAAATAAAGCGAACAAAAAGCCGTATGTAAACGTCCATATCACAATCTAGACATATAACAATACTCGGATTGCATACTGACCGATATGGCAATTGTCAGATGTGCAAAAAGAAAAAGAGAAGTGAATGTCAATGGACAAAAATCAAATTAGGATGAAGTGGGTTAGAAGGTATAGCAGAATAAATAGACGTACATCATAATGTGATTGCCTTCACCACCTCCATAGGTGAACGGCTGAGTGAACCGTGACCAAATAAAAACTGTACAATTCGCAACTTATAGAAACTCATTGAATATGAACGACAAGCCCAATTAAGATAAACAGGGGTGAAAAATATTAACCTTCGTTTGACAAGAAAACGTCTGCCGGCGCATAGCTTATGACTAAATACTGTCCATAAAACCAAAGGGGTCAACAAGGCCTAAGCAAAATTCTCCAGTAAAACTCGTCAAACCATTCCAGCGAGAATAAAATCAATGTTAGGTGAGTCTTTGTGGCAAATGTTAGTGATGATCTGTTGACATGTGAGTTTCACATTGCTTCCTGTCAGGATCGCAAGATTGGCTGACTGTGATTATGCCCACGACAAGGTGTTGACTGGTAATTTTTAAACAGTACGGACGATGCTAGCCGCTATTACGTCTTCTGTTAAATACTTCAAAACGTGTTTTACGGTTCCAAATTGCTAAGTGCTTCTGCAATACTGTCGTGATGTAGATTTAATTTTAGGTAATGCAGTCATGTAGGTTGTTCATCCGTTTGTATACTTAGGAAATTACGTCAACAGAAGCATACATAATGAAATAGAACCTTGCATCTCACAGTTTAAGGCGGTATTCCTTAATCTAAGAAATCGCCTGCAATAGATAGCCATCTCTCTTACGCTAAACGAACGCGCACATAAAGTGACAGTGACGGATTTATAAATTTACGGTTGCGAAAGTTGGATACTCAGGGAGAAGACTTAAACCTCTTCAGGTACTTGTCAACGCTGTATGCGTTTGATCGTTTGCATCGGCCGACGCCAACCAGTAAACGAAGCAGTTGGGAAATAATTATTTGATAGTGATAGCCAAGTGAGTTTTTTGTTCAATCTTTACGTTTGTATAGACTTAGATGACTAGGCCATGTACTAAGGATGCCAGCTAGTCGTCTGCCACACCGAACCTACTTTGCCGATGCCGCGACCGACCGGTGCAAGGTGGGCAGATGATGACCTGGCGAACAGAAATGAACTCGGTCACCAACGGGTTGGGGCCTTCGGTGGCTGAAGAATTAGGATATGATGGCGGCTAATCGGGCTCAAAGGCGCTAATATTGTCGCCGTTTGGCCGAGTCAACTATGATGTTAGCGCACTTAATGGCGCGGGTGAGTGGACGATGACGATATTGTTGATAACGATGACGACGAAGAGGAGGAGGAGGAACGATGCAACGCGAATGAGGCAGTAAATAAAGATGCGATGGTCCGACAAATGCGATCGGGAAACGAGCATGTAAAGTCAATGAGAGAAATGATGTAACTGAATGAATGCATTAAACTGATCAAAGTAAAACCTACTAAAAATTTAGAATCCATACTTTTCGTGTTGAGATGAACTGACTAGTGGTCTTAGAGCACACATTCGAACCAGCACTATTTGCATGAAGATCATAAACCCACAAGTTCTTCAGGGAGGTTCCTTGGTCGGAATCGATGACTATCAGGGCAAAATTTCAGCAGTTACAAACCCAAACATTTACTTCGGCGCATCCCAAAAAGAGGATGCTGACAAAGAAACTGTTGAATATCAAGCAGTAACAGTGAGAGCAGGAAAGGTATATGAACTAGAGTGGGTGAGGGATCGAAAAGTAACTTGAATATTGGTTGCCTTTTGGTAAAACAGGAATATGGAAATGAAACAGTATTTATTCTTCGCTAAGCGAAAATCACGCTAACCTTGCTCAACTTCGAAGTCGCATAAGCATCATCACCCGAACCTTTGACAGTAGCACCCAAGGCTTGACTCAAGGTCAGATCAAAGCGATCAACCATATCACCCAGATCAGACTGACCAGAAAGTAGAGAAAACTTCACAGGGGCATCCGCTCGGTTTAATTCGGCTTCCTGTTGTTGACGTTGTTCAAGAGTACGGTTCCTGGATTTTGCGGCGGCCTTCCGTTCCGATTCTTGATAGGTCAGCATCTCTCCAAGACACACGTGTGACGTTTCAGCGAAAGCCTTCAAGACTTCAAGGCGTCCATCTGACAGAACCTAGAACATACGAGTGAAATGAGCATTTGTAGACAACAAAAACCATTTGTTAATATGGTGGCTAGAATCCTTTTGTTCACAAGTGTTTCTGCACAAAATCGTTCGCGCACATGATGGAAGAATCACGTACGCAACATAGTCAGCAATAGCACCTCAAACGTGACAAGTTTAACATACATATACGACCAAAACGTCACTTTTTAGAAATCGACAGACCAAGTAAGAAAGGCGAAGACTGGCGGGGTCAACAAAACGGATCATTACAAGCGCTGTCGGATTCTATGAAAAATGCACAATTTGTGTTTAGTTAGGTCATATAATGCCTGCATTTCGATACGACCTCATTTTGCACAGAGGCGATGGCGACAGAAAACAACCAATGATGATAACTCGCTGGTATGTAGCATGTAGGAAAGAGACAAAATAAACATAACATACTGACACCGAGAATTTTAAGTGTGCGAACAATATGTTCAGTGGTCCATGCGAGTTACAAACATCCTTGTGAAATAACCAATAACAGAAGACAGACAGATGTACCTCACATGAGTAAGGTGACCTTTAAAAATTCACGTGTACATTGCGACTACGCTTGTTCAGCACACCCACTCGATCTAAAAGTCTTAAACATGCACCCTGTCTGATGAAGAAGGATGAGAAATCAATAATACATTGGGTAATGAAGTGACTGGGTGTTACTTAGAGTCTAGAAAGTTGGACAGACGAACCGAAATTTACGTTGAGCCATCCTAACGGAAAACACATAGTGTGGGGGGAAATCGGTCATACACATGTGATGCAGTTTATATACACATCCAACGCAGAATATGGCCGAGATCCGATAGCCAAAAGTCGAGTGAGAGTTATTCCATGAGTCCATGATGGGTTGATCAGTTTGACGTAACTCTGATGGTAATCTCAAAGATCCATAATTTACATTCGCTATCCGTGCTTCCCGGTCAGTCAGTTAATCGTTGGGGTTATGTTGTTCGGCCTTATGTTTGTGCTTAAAAGCGTGTGGAACACAGCCTCTGTTGACTGGGATACATTCTATGACGCCAAATTACTGTCAGCTAAGCCACAAACATTCACATGTCTTTGACTAGATCAAACAAGGTATTTAGAGAGCCAATGTATAATGTTTGCTCGGGATATGGAACATGATGTGCGGAAAACATCTGTATAGGTCTAGAGAAGTTGTCAGGAATGGTTCTTATTGCAAAACACATCGTTTGTTTCGGAGACAAAACGTTGTGCGTCTTCAGGATATTTTATATTCGTTCTTGCAGAATCAAAAATCGCGTATTTAGGTGCATGAACAGAACTTCCATGCATATACTACTAGTTCCCTTTACGAGTAGTGTCGTTATATAATGGAAAGGTAAGCATGAACGAGTACGATGTATAAGAAAAATTTGTCTGATGCCAAACAAAAAAGAATCGAGTGTTGCCAAATGAGTTCTAATAGGTAAATAATGATAAGAACGCAACTGAAAAGTTGTAAGAATAACGAGTGACACCGCCTCCCAAGGTGAACGATTGCAACGTCGGAATCCACCACAAAATGGCGAGAAAGCCTTGCAGCCAGCTGGGTAAGCTTAAGAATGTGGACACCCAGAAAGGGATGGTGGTCACGTGAATCAGTTATTCCTTTTGTATGGGAAGAGCGAAATGGTTTAGTTGTCAAGCCCGTGCGGCACAAACATGAGTTAAAATCCCAATCGAGACAAAATTCGTAATTAAGTGAAAGAAAATTCGAAAATTATGCAACCACCTGTGCGAGGAATGATGTTTGTATGAATGTGAAAAGTATCCCAACACTGAGGCTTGTCAAAATAGACTTGTGAAAAAATCGTCCAGGTTTGAATGTCTTTCGCAAGTACAAAATATCCTTCGTTGTTGACATGTTATGTCCTACAACTTAATACATCACTAGGGCAATTTTAAACACAGAAAAGACCCTTTTATGATCGAGTGAAGTAGAGATTTCGTTCGAAAAATATTGCCGATAGAACAAAACAAGAGTGCAACCACATGTCAATGAGTAAACTAAAATATGCTATAATAGATAAGAAGATGACATTACAGTTTTAAATTTTAACATAAACAACTCAGCAAAGATGAAGACCACATAAATTTTTATATATTTAAGACTTTGACCAGCCAGATGTAGAAGGCATCGATGGAATAAAAATAACGGAAAAGGCATAATTCACAAATAGAAGATGCAAACGGAAGAATTGATTAATTAGTGGAAAACACTAAGTTACAACATGAAAGCCAATGACTACGATGTCAAGCTATGCTCAACAGCATTGCCACCCAAAGATACGGACTGTCATTTGGATCCTAACCAGGAAATCTGTGGGTGCTTTAGTGAAGTACTTTTTGACGTCGAAGTATTCACACTCAAAACTCGAGTCATACATTGGTCTGTCACTTCCAACACATCCTAATGCAGAGTATGAATAAAAGTGAAACTCGAGTAGTGTTTCGCTTCGAAAAGGGCTGACTGGAGAGTCTACAGGAATGTGAGGCCTGCAAAAAAATCCTTCACAAGTTATCGAAGTTACTTTCCTTAGTTGTTGCGTTTCTTTTCCATCACAGGTTGAAATCGATCAACCGATTTTTGTAGTTGGCCTGCAAGGGAACAAGCATCCACCAAGTCTCCAAAAGGGGCTGAGAAAGAATTTTGCAAACAGTTGGTCCCAGTGATCACCAGCGAAGTGGTGGACAGCTGTTTCGACCTAGCTGCGTCTCACCAGCACTGATCAGGCTGACCGATTTCAGATTATCAGCGAAAGGAAGCGCAACAGCTAAGAAAAATAACTCATGCCACAGGCCTCAGAATTATGGACCTGACAACAAAATCCGGAGTCCGAACCAAACAGCTTACACTAACTAGTATTCGTAGCTCGAGCGTGTGGGATACGACTGAACATTTGAGATTTTTTATCATCACCGGAGGCTAGATCAACGAACAGGCTTGCTAACTCAGTTGGGTGTGCGAAAGGTCACAATGCAGCACTGTAACCACAGCCAGACAAGCTCGCCTTTATCGTCTTAGTGTTGACCACTACGGTCCACGATCGATAACACTTAGCTGTTCACATAAGTCTCTGTAGCCGCTTCAGCGATTGAAAGACAACGCTGGATTGGGAACCAGCACGCGCCAGTGAGTGCAAATGGACAAAGTAAAAATACAGCAGTTCCCTAATGGATTTTGTCATCATAATTTTTTCACCAAACGATGGATAATGAAAAGCTGCATTTACGGACGACACAGACTTTCAAATTATCAAAAGACTGATAAAATCTAACAATTTTTCCATAGAACCTGGAGCACGTCACATTGTGTTTTCAGGTTTATATTGGCACTTGTGGACTATGACGTGGCGTTTTATAGCCATGCTGTCAAAACAATAAAAGTCGTTTAGCACCTAACAGTTTTGTGGCTTCATTACTGAGCTGTGTCATTCTACTTCCTGTCAACATGTCTTATTTGACCATTTTATCCGTGTTGTGATGAAGACAACTTGTTGCGTTACCGAGATCAGCGTGGACAGCTCGTTTGAAAATGTTGTCCAGGTTGAGCTGTATTGTCCTCTGGAAACCTGAAAAATGATATAGTCAGGATGCGAATGAAGTTTAGTTTGAATCGACAGAACATTCGCATCATATGGGTTTTGGTTAAGTGACTACGAACGAGGATAACACATTGACACATGTGAGTACTGATCGAACTGAGCCGAGTAAGAGGTGTAATGCATCCCTTACAAGTATCGTGTTTGTTTGCAAACTGACTTCTCTAGGACTGTAGAGACTAGAAGTGTAGATGCCTCTGATGGCGCTGTAGAATCGATACTTTCACTTCATCAATGGCACGTCAGAAATTTGGGCCCCAGAGTGACTAGTTCGATGTATGTGTAGGTGTCTCATTTGACTTGGGTCAGTGTGACAGGCTAATCCGAACTGGAAGCCAGCAACCGTGTCTGTCTGATTCTAATCAAGCTGAGTAGTTGGATCATACTCATCTCGGTTCACCTTGACGAATAGCAGCTGCGCAAAACTTGGTCTGGACGAATTTACCAAGCAGAGTAAGCCAAGTCTCTGTTTCGGAGACATACTGTAACTTTTTGTATCCCACGTGAACGCGACCCAGTGGTTTCAAAGCTGTTTGGTCTACAATCTACCGCTTATTCACGGATCATGGATTCGATTCTCCGGCGTGCGTGGTGTTGATGAGACCCAACTAGATCGAAACAACTGTCCACCACTACGTTGGAGGCTACTTGGACCAACCGTTTACTTATCAGGAGTGACCAGTGATTCATCACCGTCACAATGAGACTGGACCTCGACGCGGTATGACGGCTTGCGCATCTTGATGACCAACT
>JTDE01005846.1:0-11547 GCA_014338405.1 Paragonimus skrjabini miyazakii
AGCACTGCAAGATCTAACTCGGGTCATCGTCTATAGGAACAGATATAACAGAAACAGATACAATAAAACCGGATACGACGTAGCCCAAAATTTCAATGAATGTGTTATTCGGTGACGAATAACAGTAATTAGATTCAATTGTTTGATGCTCAGGGCACCAATAAGACAAAAAGATGAGTACACAATAGCAGCAAGAAAATTTGAATCAAATTTCGAGTTACCCGCGCAATATTCCCTCGGACATTGTCCTAGCGCAGTAGCCAATGCGTGCAGTCGCAATCAAAAAGGCTACAAAATATGAGTCCACTAGACTAATCATAAGCCACTTCCACAGCCTGAAAATACAATGGAGAAATTCTACTGCTCTAAAACGAAAGGCTCTTACACGAAAGATACATTCTTATGCCTAAAAGAGAAACCACTATGGAAGAAGTTATAGTCCAGGCAGTGACGAGGATATGCACTACTGAAGAGCTCTGATGAGAGCGAAACTTGAGTTTGTAGACAGATTGATAAGGAGGATATCCGACAGCGCGAAGAGCGAAGCATGTTGCCAAGGAGAACAAAAGGTCAATGTTTAAAATACATTCTCAGAAATGTTTCTATGCAGCTGGAAGTACATTCTCCAATCGGTTGAAGCGTTAGCTACTATCCACCTTAATTTCACCTGTGCGGCCAAAGACAATTTGTCCAGACACCACTATCACCTGCCTGTCTAATTCCTTAAGTCACAAGTTCGATTTCTAGCACCTGTTTCAGCGTTTCTGTGTTGGTCACAGATGAACGACATACCATTACTGACGAATGTCTAAGTATCGTGAATTGGCTTCGCTGAGGAAGATAATGTATGTGTTAACAAGCTTTTGAAGAAAACCATGGATCTCAAACGTGTACGCCCCCATGCGTAAATCTAATTATTGATTTTCAAGGTGTTCCATTGCAGCCTTTTTAGATGGCACTGAACCCAATATGTCGTTTGCGTTGGGATATTAACTGTAAACATCATCTTTACCCATTCCGTTTCAGAGAAAATAGGACGGCTGACAGAGGAAGAAATTTAGTTCAAGTAGTATATGAATATATACTGCCAAAATATTCCAAATCCACCGATGTTTGCAGAAGAGATTCGTAGTACGTGCTGAACAGTACTCACGCTTGAACACAGGTTTACCAATTAGATTAAATACCTGGCCGACCGTAACTGAAAAGATGTCCTAGTCTTAGGTTTCACTCTTCTTGAGACCTACCAATAGTGTACATTCTGGTCGGGAGTAAGATTTGAACTCTAGCCGTGTTTTGTAAAAGAAACGTGTAGTGCATTGTGCCACTGAGTTCATATCAGGCACGACCAAATTATCCTATATCTCCAAGGCTACATCATGTTATGAGTACTACTCACACTATCAGACAACTCTGAGAGAAGAGAGTTATTTGGTCTATTAATCATTTCGAATCAGTATCCTTAGTTGAAGCTGATATTTGGTGTTATGTAACAGAGCAGTTAATTAGCATATACCTCAAATCAGTCAGTTTTGAATCAGTCGTCAAATTTGAGTTGTATTTAGTTTAAACCCCTCCACAATCCCCGGTGACTTATTAACGTTCACAAAATCATGTGATATTTTAATGATGGCAAATGGTATTCAGTAGGAAACCATGACTTTCGGATTCCACTAGAAAACTAAATAATGGCTTCTACCTCCAAATCTTTTCATATACGGGGGTAAGTGATAAAGAGATTGTCACATATTAACGAACTGCAACTTAATCGTAATTCACTTTAAACGATCACACACACAGACTGATTGATTATGAAATGTTACTAACAACCATTTTTATCATGTACACCCATGTTAATCTCAAAATGACAAACAATTTTACTAGTTCGTTCCACTGTAAGAGCTGCAACAAAATAGACAAAGCCAAGACAACAGTAAGGAGGAGATACGGTGCGAGCAAAATCCTTGTGTTACTTCGCGTAATTGACTTTTTCAGATTTATGCTAGCGTAATTAGTAGGAATCTAGATGATAATCGCCTATTTTGAACAAACAGTAATCGGAGATTTGATCAGTTTCAAGTTGAACATCATTCACAGCTGATCACAGCCTTTGCAATCAGATAGAATTTCTAGTCAACCTCTCTCGAAAGAAAACACTAGACTTTGGTTTCATTCTTAATATCAGTCATCATTAATGTACATTCATATCACTATCGTGACTAGAAAGCCTGTCACATTTTTATGAATCAACCGTGTAGACTACTACGTCACTGACCTCACATTAGGCATGACTGAAACATTATACGTGCACGTATAACGACCTTCGCTCGTAAGCAACAATCAGGTTGCTTGATCACCTTGATAAATGAAATGGGAGCTGTCCATTTAACTCTATCATTAATGCAACAGTAATGAGACTCACAACGGCGACGGCGACAACTCCATCAGACCCATTGAGATACATATATTTACATCAGTTTCATTTTCAAATCATGTGGGAGTATAACATTGGTCGTCTGAGTATTGTAAGTCTATGGCGCTAATACGGGTCAGTCTCGGAGCTTACGCATATGGTGTATGAACGTAACAATGTTGACGACTTTATAATCCAATGTCAGTAGGATAAAAATGCTATTTTCAAACAGACACAACCAGCAAAACTAAGTCACATCAGCTGCTTGGGTATCACGAAAAACAACGAACAGTTAATTCGTGAAATTTCGCAGGAATTTATGGTAACTTATTAAGAACATCTAAACGACTTCATAATGAGAAGTGTACTATTATGCGATACCGTCACGGACTGGTTTGCTGTCAATGAAAAATGCTAAATTGTAACATATCCGCACCAAATTTATTATGAATGAAATCAAACAGTTTAGGCATCGTGTTTAACATGTTTTTATTATAACGTTTTAATATAACTTCAAGAGCAAGTTATATTATTCAACATTACAACTACCTTGGGTGGTCTTCGTCAAAAGTGTTGCAATTGAAGCCATATCCACAGGATTAGGGAAATTCACAATATCCTTATTCATTGAAACATTCAACATCTTTCAAAGGGGTGAAGTCTTGCTTATTTCAGACAACTCACTGGAAATGTAGATCCATCACAGATACAAATAACTTCAGTCTAGATGACGTTGATTCACTCGATTCTTAATTGGATGGACGTTGACGAGGTGATATTAATTTTGACAAGAGCAGCAGAGACAGTGATGTCTTTTGCATGATATAAAATCAAGTCTGATTGTTTTGTCTACCGTGGGCAGTGAACGAGACAACTGGAAGCTGTCAACGTATAATAGATAACCTAATTATCACACGCGGTTAAAGATGTAAAGTGAAAACTTGACCGTACTACAACACCTCTATTCCAAGCCACAGTATTGTGGTTGATTCTGAGAAAATGCTCAGTAGGACAGAACAAGAAGTTTTACAACCTTCGGTCCACATGGATCGGACAGATGCATTAAAGACAGAAGTGCTTGACGGTATCCATTTAGGCTTTTTACACTTTCAACATCGTGTTTGAATTCACCATCCATTCATCAAAAGTGAGGTTAAACATCTCTCTTCGCACTTTGCTTTACGACCTCGAACTGTCATGTGATCTTTTGCTTAATGCCGTTCTTTCGTCATCTAAGCATTCCCCAGTGGACCGTATATATATATATATATCAGTCATTTATCCGGCCCAACTAAACTCCATCAACCTTGGGATAAAGAATAACAGGGACCAAAACACTTGACGTTCGATCAAAACGTGGAGAAAAAAGAATAACGAATCTTGATTTCGCCCCCGAGAAGTTAGAACACGAGCCAACGGCGAACAACCCAAAGATTATGTGACAAGTCACTTTCCCGACATTGATTATTGTTCCGTTCACATAAGGCTCTACCCATTTAGTCCACTAAGAGAGGTAAGATGGTCTTTATTGGTCACATCGCCAGCCATTGGGGATGAAAGTGACTTACCAACGGGCCCATTACATCCAGTATTTTCCAGCCAGCAAGATAAGTTGTTTCAAGTTGATAATGTCCTATACAATAATGTACTCATGGACTGGTGTTCTGATTGTCCGGCAATACTCAGTAAAAGCTTTCGTTAATCTACTCGATTACCTGACCGTAGTTCCGTAAAACATCTCCCGCTCACTTTCGTCGAATGATTCAAAGCAGGGGTAAACTAGTGTCTGTCGTATACAGGGTGGAGGGAGAAATAGCGACCAGTTGAACGATCAGTATTCATCAACTTTTGTTTGCACAGGTACCAATTACCTCAGCAAACTGTTTAATTCATTATGGGTCCGAAACAGTGTAAATCTGAGGAAGATCAATGCACTTTTCATACACATCGGATTCATGACGGTTGAGTGGTACAAATCATGCTACCCAAAACTTTGATCCTAGAGTATATACAATGAACCGACCAACTTGTCCGGATCTATAAACAGTCGACAGTTTTTGAGGTATAGACACTAGAGGAGTATAAACAATGTAGACGTGAACAATTCCGTAGTAGAGCAGATTAGTGTTTTAAAGAGAGAGCAAATTAATCCGAATCTAACTCTTATAGGGTTACTTGTAAGCAGCACGCCATATCAATGCTTTCACACGAAAAGTAGGACAAATGCCTAGTGAACTACTACCGGAAGATTATATCTCGAACTGGCCTCATGATTCTGTCACATTCACGTTTGCAACTCTTGTCATTAATGTGCCAAAACCAAAAGAATGCTGAGAGACTGTCTCATTATTATGACTTCCGTTTGCCCTTGTTAAGAAGGACATACTTGTACTTAGCGACGTAATATAAATAAATCAATTACAAAAAACTGGGTTGTCTGATAGTTTTGTCATGGAATTCGTAATCTGTAATATTGGCTAACATAACACGTTAGTTTGAAAACAATCGAGGACACACCTCACATCATTGACTCAACCTATGAGTGAATACGTATCTGCCACATTATTTAGTTCCATCGGAAGAATTCATATTGAGCATCTTAAAGTTTGATGCACACGTATGATGTCACGTGATAACTGGTTTCCTCTGCATCATTAGAATGTGACCCTTAGTATAACGGATCACCGACGACATTCAAATGTTTTGTTTGAATGTGATCTTCAAAATGACTCGAAAAACGTTTCAATTTTCACCTTCAGTGAAACCAGTTGGTGAAAACCGATCACTGTGATTTGTCGTGGAAATGTCTGTCCGCTCTAGACGCTCTTGCCGAAGTAACGTATGTGTCAATAATTCAAAGTTGAACAAAAGTTAATCTAATGGACTAGAGGAGACAGCACAGGTTTGCATTGGAATTTGTGTGACCAGCAAGTCACTCCTCCGTCAAGGTGCAGTCAACTAATCGATCCATCGTTTTATGGTTAGGTGAGCTTGAAATTGGAACGACTCCGTCATTTATAGATGTTCAGATTTAGGTGCACAATCACTGACACGTTAAGTCTTTCGTCAGGTTTGTTAATCATAGTAAGTCAAGCGTGGAATATGTGTGTAGAGGCCAGTTTACTCTAACGAATTTTTCTTAGAAAATACTTAAGAATCGCTTAACAGAATGAGGTAATATTTGATGTCCAAGTGTGATCGTACCATGGACGCAAATTGTATATAGTATCCGTTTAAAGTGGCTGCAATCATTCTGACTCACAAATGGATTAAATCTTATTATGGTTTGGTGGACTTCATTTCCTTTATCTCCGTAGTTCAGTATATGCATTTAGTAATCAAGATGGCGACAGCCTTTACAATTACGGTTTTCTGATACAGTAGGGGTGCTGATCGTAATGCTTCTTTGCCAAGAAACTGAAAATTCAAACGCCAACAAGAAACTCAACTGGACATACGAAGTTGACACGCCTGTGATTACCAATGATTTCCACTTCGTACCAGTTGACTTACATTTAACGCATCTTCATTAGAAGAAGAAAAAATGATTACTTAGAATTGATCGCAGATGTTACATTCCCGTGGAACTTTCTGTCAACCCACTTCCAAACGAACTGCTAGACCCGAGATTCCTATTTTTAAGGTTCACCAGTAACGTATATTCTTGCCAAGACAAAATTAAAACTCGGACAGGTTTTCATCGGGCAACCATTTTGACTACTGCGTCAATGACCTCGTATTAGGGAAATGCCAGTGCTCTGTCATATTCACTTCTGTTCACATACAGGCGCAAAAGGGCCTAACAAAACATTATATGGGAATGCGTGAGTTGCCATCAACCGTGTGTTGTTCAGTTTTAAACTAACTAAAATCTTCTACTACTCAGCAGTCATTCTAGGAATCACTTCCTTGTTACGTCTATGTTGTCTACCGTGAACTACTAGCTTAGCCGAAAAACTTATGTGAGCGAAGTTGAACCGCCACTGACTTGCATTGACGAAGGGACTTGACCAACTCATAACGGTGTCATCAGTTAACCAAGTTAGCACTCCCTGTCCCGAAGATGTCACGTGAGTTCATCTGCTCAAGTCACCGTCTAGCTTGTGGTCAAGCCTCCGGCCTACGCGGACAAAATTACACACAGCCCGAGAAGACCAAGATAAAAACCATACATCATCCCCTCGTTCGTTGTTTGGCTTACCATGATTATTACAACTGTCGTATGGTTATGTAAATTGCTATACAGGTCATAGAATATACTTTGTAAAGCAGTGCCAGAGTGCATTATGAAGGAAAGAGATATATAGAGAAAATAAAAACTGGCTAAACGCAAGCTCACCACGCTTTATCATCATCATCATAACAGCCATAAGCCTAACCAAAAGATACTGTGGCTGGGGCCGCCGCTCACCTCAACAGTGACGTGGAATATCCTGGGGAAAATCGTTACTAAGAAGGTTGAACATTATTAAAAGTAGACTAAGCGGAAGAACTAAAAATGGTATGGATACGGGTGAGCCACTGACTGCGACTCATTGCCATCTCGGATAGCGTCTACAACCAGCGGTGTGAGTGATAACGAGGACCCCATCCAGGCAGGCGACACCTACCCACTTTGCTTAATGGAGCAGTCAGTCTTCATATTTTGTGACCACGTTGTTAGTTGACCACCACACGGTTTTACCCAACTGTCGGTGGCCTCAGTATATAATGCCCGGTACGGTAAACGATTGGATGACATACGGAGTACGTGACCCAACCATCGCAAGCTGTGTACCGTGATTAATTGACCAATTGATCGCGCATCCCGAGCGTTCCGGAATACGCGCCGACGAACTGCCACATTGCTCACGCGATCAGTCCACTTAATATGGGCCAATTCGCGGAGACAACGATGGTCAAACACAGCAAGCCTGTTAATATCTTCTTTGTGAACAGACCACGTTACTGAAGGAATGCTGAAAGGAAGAATGCATCGTTGTGTCTGAAATTCGTTATCGGTAGAAGGTAGCTGGCTTGTTCACAGGTGAGATCAAATATTAACTGTAGAATCCTGGATGATGTGGTCACTGTAGCCGCCCTTTAAGCAGTGCCTAACTTCTTGAGGATATTGTATTATATTAGCCTCTTTCTGTAAGTGATTCCCATGGGAACAACATGACCCTTGTTCAGTATATATTTCTAGTAATGTTGGAATATGAAATTTGTGCTCCAATTCAACGACACTTCCAGCTGGTTAGTTTCACCGCAAAAAAAGTCAATGGCACTCAAAGGCGTTAGTAAAGCGCTTTAACGGAAATAATTCTTTTCCCTCATTCATTATGATAAGTACAAGGCTCATCTTATAAATCGGTCATCCTGAGTAAAGTATGAATACTGAGTTTTATTACGGCTTGATGCAAACCCTCAGCGATTCTCAGAGGTTGTCTAATAGTTAGTGGGTTTTTTCCCCCTCCGGATCTTTTGTTCGGGTGTTTCAAAACTTCATCATTTGATTTGTCTGAACGTTGACCTCGCTGTAGGAAATGATCTCATGATGTGCGTTAAAAATTGGGACTGTTATTATTCAACATTCACTAGAAGTAGCAAATTCCTTGATACTTTCGGTGTAATAAATTACCGAGACCAACAAGTCATATTCCACAACGTGAATTATAGTTAAAGGAAAACGATATGTGTTGAAGATTGATATTAAATTCTACAGGAAACCTTCACGTGCGATTTTCTGTATGAACGGTTGTAGAAAGTCAGTGAGAAAAAGCACAATTTATAGTAGTGTTGTTTAACTCTGTTCATACTCCATGTCGTCTTAATAATCCTGCTTATTATCGCAAGAGATTACCATCCCTGTCCTCATTTTGGTTACAATTTCGTCCAACTGCATAAAGTTCCGCTGAGTTTGTTGCCGTTAGTATAGCTTGCTGACGATACATTTTGTGTATTCTAAGCCAAAACCTATTCTAGCACATTTTATTCATAAGACGACTGTTGTAATAGTGATACAAAGCTACATCACTAATCTGTCGTCATTTGTTCTTTGACTATCAGTCATATTTAACCACAGTTGGTTGTCCAAAATTATTACTTTCCTATACTGTAAGCTGGGGGCATTCATAAAATATTAACCTTAACAAATAATCTTATTCCAACGTATACATCCTACCAAATAATGAGTCAGCACTCAGAACTGTGTACTTATTAAGCGAACTCCTGACCAAAATTAGACTCTTGCGTTAACGGAGCAGCTATCACTGAAGAAACTTTGTTAATTCAAAGCAAATTGATGATTCTATTCGTTTATGATGCCTGTTTACAGCGGTTGTGTAACTAAAGACTTCTCTCGTTTATTATGGAGGAGCAGAAACCCATTTCATGTGGACCACCCGGTATAAAACGAAAATGGTACTTATTAAGTTGTGCATCAGTGTGAACAGAAGAATGTCTTGCCAAAAATGGTTGTTTTCTCTGTTTCAGTTTACCCTGTTCTCCTAATCAATAACGATTGTAAATGAGGGGTATTCAGCTGATTAGTATGGCGTATAGAGAGAGAGACGCACAGTGTATGTCAAAAGTTGCATTATTTCCACCAAAATCCGTAAGGTCTAATCTAACAGAGAGCTTAATATTTTTATTCTCAACGTTGTAAACTTGAACGTTTCGTTAACACTTTTCGCAGAGCACCATAGATGGGTCGTAGTTGTTGTACTGTGTATTCGTTACCTCTTTTTTACGTATTTTTACTTCAGCCTGATACATTACAAAAGTAAGATTTTGATGAAACATCTATCTGACGCTATTGATATTTTCTATTAGTTCGGTTGTAACAGATGACCATTTATCAGGAGATGAACAGTTGAAAACCATTGAAAGTTACACTGACTACTAAGTTTTCAAGTCGATTAAACAAATGGTCATTTCAGGCTACTACTTTACTCCGAATTTATCTAACCAAATTCTCGGAAGTACCCAGTGATCGAAAACTACTGATTTACTGGTTTATTAGGATAGGTGTTTTCAAGCGGCGTAGTCAGTCTGAGGTCATAAACACTAAACTAACTGAAAACAGTCCATGTATAGTGGTGAATGTCAATATAGATAAGAGTATCAAGTCTGATTCCAGTTATGATCTATAAATCAGTGATCAATCCGCTGATCCCAAAGCTTCAAAAGCCTGAATGTAAGCAACTGATTTTCATAACGTTTTACAACAGTCATAGCTTTCTAGCATGAAGGTAAGCAGGATAACTGGTTCAGTGCTGGGGCAAATTGATCAAATTCGAGTGGTTCCACAAACAAACGGTTTATCTGGAAAACCAGTTTCTGTGTGAGTGTTGAACAACAGCAGTAATAAAACTTCAAATTGTTCAGTGGCGAAAAGGCCACTATAAATAATTTATATTACATGAAACTTAGTTGACTTTCTCTACAGCCGCTCTGCTTCGGCTGACTTTACAAATGTGTATTTAGCTACCGCACAACCAACATTCTGAAGTACATGCTCCAAAGTGACCGGAACCAGAGCTAAATGACTCCGGTTTTTCTGTAAACACTTACGGATAACACTTAGACTCACTCACAAAATAACTAGACAACGAAGGCTCTTGTTATCTCTTCTGTAGTATTCTGAAGCGACCGGAAACGTCTTCTTCACTTTACCGACGCTCATTCAATATTCTAGAGACCACAATCACTCTGTTCGTTCGAAAATAATTCTCTGTGGTGTTAAGGTTATCCAGACAATTGTCGTTCTTATTTGGCAGCCCCATACTTCCTATCTAGTTAGCCTGTCCGAATAATCGATTCGCAAACTCCATCCCTTGAATCACTGTGCAGTTGTTCATTATTGGTCATATGTTTACGTGTGATTTCAATGCACAGAAGACCAGTTCAAAGATCACATCGTTTTCGAACTTCTCTAATCACAGTTATGATGTGAACCAACAACCATGTTGGCAAACTTACATTTCCATATACAGAGCAATGGCCTCTGATTAGTCGTAAAGCCGCAAAACGTGTCACAGGTCTATGGTAAGACAGCAATGTCAATATTCTGTACCCGATGGCCGGTTTATGGATAGCACTAGTTGCACTTTTAAGTATCTATTACGTAAACAAAGATGAACTCGACCGGTTACCAGCTGCTACCTCATCCCGCATCTAAACGCAATGGTGGTGTAGTACAATAGAACACTGAATGAACATCAGCCTGGTGACCAGTGACCAATGTAAGATGCAGAGTGTGTTGACATATTGGAATCAGCAAACGTGAATTAAACAAGAACACAGGCGAATGAGCATGCGCATGGCAAATTCCGCATTCTAAAGCAGTCAAATATGAGATATTTTAATTAGGTTCCAAGTAAAACCTGTAAAACTACTTCAAGTTTTGCAATAGTGTCTATACTGTCTGGTAAATGTAACCTCAAGTATAGTGTAGAAAATTGCTGTAGGTTCAATGATTTGTTTCTTGAATTTACGAAGCGGTAATATACTTTTTTATTTAAGTTTTCACAGCAACTAATTTAAGTCTATATGCGTTACGGATTCTAAAACGTGGTGTCAGTCGGGGTGAATGTCATACATCATTCTACACTTTGGTAAGCTTTCTTGTTTGTGTACAAGGTTAAGACATGTCCTGTATTTGGGTCTACTTATACTGGTGGGTAGTAGAGGATTTCTGGTTGATAAAACTATATATATTGTTTACAGCTGAACACTGTTGTTGCATTCCGTAGACTTTAAGTTCAGCTTATATTGAAAAGAAACACTGGATTCCAGGTTTGAGAGAGCTTCGTTAAGATTCGTCAACTTCGTGATAACCGGAATTTGAAATAGGAACATACTTTTAAGAGGCAGCCGTACGAGCCACTGCCTCATTGACCTCAAATAAGGTATGACTAAATTAATGTATGCAAACGCTCAGCTGCATTCCCTTGTGAATAGTTCTCGGATTATTCGAACTTCTCGAGAGGCAGCACAGTAATTGTCTTGTTAATCCCGACCGACGTTTTGTGTGATTTCAACTTGCAGAGAAATTCTGGTCGTGAGCATATCGACTGAGGTTGATAGGTCTGTTACTGTATCTATTCCGATTCTATTGGGCGGTGTGAACATAAGTGAATGTCTGGCTATAA
>JTDE01005847.1:4634-26028 GCA_014338405.1 Paragonimus skrjabini miyazakii
TTGCCGGTGTTCCCTGAGGCAATGGCGATCTCCATTTCCTTAACTTTTTCCACTAACCAAGCCTCACGGTCAGCCTTTAGACTGCGTTTCAGTTTCCTACGGGTATCTCTTCTAGACCTGTTATGTGAACTACCAGGAGGAATCTCCCGTCTGACTTCTAATAACTCCAGAGATTTCTCTGAAATCCAATGTTTGATAAACTTTTGTACCCCTGTGCTGCATGCTATAGTACCTGCTTTCTGAATAGCCTGTGAGATCTGTGTCCAGCAGCTATTAGGAGTAAGAACTACTAAGGCAGCCTTCTAAGCTAGTTTGGTACTTATGCTTTACCGAAGGTAAAGCCAGTTTCTCATTAGCCAGTCGTTGCTGTCGGTGGGGTCGTTGTCCAGCAAAAGTAAGAACAAAACGACAACATACCAATGCATGATCTGAGTCTAAGTACGTGCTCCAGTAAGAACGACAGTCTTGAATGGAACCCCGCCACCCGTAACTAATAGCTATGTGGTCTATCTGAGACTAGGCCTGATTCGGAGCAGGCGGGCGCCAAGTATAGCAATGACGTGCACGATGCCTAATACGAATGCTAATACGAATAACTTATGCTAAGCGCACAGCCGCAACAATCGCCCGCCATTATCTGACCGATGTGACGCTATCCCAAACCTGCCACCTAAACCAGATCCGGCCTCACCAAGACGACCGACCTGAGCATTCATATCTCCCGCCAGAACGACTATGTCAGAGCCACGTGTCGACCGAAGGAGAAAGGCTAGATCCGAATAAAACGCGTCTTTGACGCCGACGTCACTACAGTCAGTAGGAGCGTAAGCAGACACAATGAATAAATTCCTGAAAGTCTTGCGTCTAGAGTTGGTCTTAACAGAACCTGCCAAGCGGACAGCACAAAGTCTACTATCAATGAGGCTGCGGCCGTCGAGCTAAGGACTATACCCACTCCAGCCTGACCTGTAACAGCGGCTGTGGAGTCATCCGAAGTGTATAACCAGTATCGGGTAGACATTGCGGGTGCTGTTAGTTCCATACGTTGACTACTGTCTTGGATTCTAGTTTCCGAGATACAGCAGACATCGACATGTAATGAGTCTAACGTTCGTGCGAGAGCGGCCTGTTGACCTATCTGTTTTAGAGTGCGCACGTTGAAGGCACCTGTATTAACTTGCATTCTAGATCTAAGCAAGGGACGAGGGAGGCCTGAAGCTAAATGACAGCAGACGGAACTTACCGGCTCAATGTTACCTCGGTTAGCTATATCTGTTGTGGGACCTGTGGAGTAACTATCAGAAATGGAGGTTGAGAGGGTCCTGGGAACTAAATTTGATAGGACAGTTAGGGAGAGGCAGCAGTAGCATGTTTTCACCTATCCGCCCTGCTGTATGCAGCAGATAGGGCGACCCGCTTTATACTGGGAGACGGCCGATGCAGTGTGGAATTACTTGTGTTGTGACTATTCATGGTTGTATGTGGGCTGATATACTGCCAGGACACCCGGATCTAGACAGGAGGACGATTAGGGTTCTCAACCAAAGCCTTTGGCTCAAAAGCGTATACCTCAAGGCAGCGGGTGGGTGGCAATGTACCAGAACTGGTACATTTGTCGGAAAAAGATGCCAACCTTATTCCGACCCCCAACCTGGAGGACCAGGAGACTGGTTTGTCAGACCTCTAAGTATTGGCCTGCCTGGCATGAGTGACTATCGGTGTGGTGGCCACACCGTCCAGTTTAGACCAATAGGTTATCGAGATGCGCAAGCCGTCACACCGCGTCAAGGTTCAGTCTCGTTGTGACGGTTAGTGGCTAATCTAAGGAAGGTGGTTTGATTGAGTGCCAGTCTACTATTGTCTTTGCATTACCAAACCAAAAGGTTTGACGTAAGGATCAAGCGATATCCATAACAAACAGTACTTGTATCTGCTGATACTCTACCTGGCTGTAGTATGAGCACGGTCAAAGGTGAACATTAGCATCAGCTCGCTTGTCTTCTGCACAGTACACAACGGTGTAGACAACAGTTTTAGAGACTTAGATGCCCATGTTTTTAAACTGAGTACTAAAGAGCGTCGTCTGCAGTCTTATAGTACCCGTCTGACGAACAACATTGCATCTTTGTTACAACTTTGTGCTGACAATAGTGTTTTAAACGAATGCAAACTCCCGGCACCCTGTGCGCTTTGAGCTACTCGACGACCTCCCGATTGACAAGTTAGTTCTTTACTCACACTGACCATATTGCTACCAGGTGTCGTTGACACGGCTGCTTTGGGGACTATGAGTCCATGGAAGCATCTGTCGATTCTTGTTGTATGCTTGTATGCCCCATTTTCGGTTGAACGCCACGTTGTCATCGGACACAAATGACCTAAAAGACCTCATGTATGATAACCATACTGGCAGTCGTTCTGATACCAACTAATTGGAAGTGACTACGTGTTACGTTTCCAGCCTGCATATCGAGTGCTCGCTGCCACGTTGTATACATCCCAAAGAGTGGATTGGATGTTGTCACAAACACTTCGGTTGCTTATTAGTTGTGTGTAGGCACCTTTACATTAATTTTTGGGTTTTAAATAGCCGTTTGTAAATTACATCCCACTCATCCCTCTCCATTTATTTGTCAACCAGGGTCTTTTTTATTTTCGTGGTCGTATGACAATTATGCATCAATGTTAGCCACAGACGTAATGTTGTCGCTAATGACGTTGGTGATAAGTAGCACGACAGGCGTAATTGAACCATCCGTTGTTGCGATTACAGATTACAGCGTGCTTTATGAGACGACGGGATTCACATACAGCCCGAGAGTTTTCGGTCTGTTAGTTAGCCAAAGCCACGTTAACCCGTTTCATTGATAATTTTAAAGGTTGCTGGTTTGTCAAATAAATGTTGCAGACGAGTCTGATACTCTTCCTTCTTCGCTCCGGTAGCCATAAATACTCGATATAGAGCCTGTCGAATGTACCCTCTTACTTGGCTCTTGCTTGGACACCCGAAAACCCGAACCGTTGACCGGGACGGTGTAATGGTTGTGCTGGGTGTGCTATGTAATCGACAAGCGAGCGGCCAACCCAGGTTGAATGGAAATTTGTTGCTCAATAATTGGGCCTTATTCAACTAAGAACAGTGGTATGGGAGCTGAAAATAGAAAGCAAAAGCTTGATGAAACTGTCTGTTACACTCTTCCCAGTTACTTTAATTTGTTTGGAAAGAGTTCCACAGAGAATGTTTTTGGAAATAGATACGAGAATATGTACTGACGACGTTTAAAACAGATGCGCACAAAATGTTTTAAGAATAAATGAGAGTGAAGATGGCGGTTAGAAAAAATAGGTAGGTGGGAATCAAGCCAAGCTTATCTTTTTCTCAGGGTGTATGGAAGAGTTCGTTACTGCTTTTTTCAACAGTAGTATTACATCTGGTTTGTCTGGTCTGCAGTTGTGACCTCTTGTTGGACATTGTCGGTCTACAATTCGGGTTTCACATCAGGTTTGAGCTGTTTTGAGACCTAGCAGTGGAATCAGAACTAATGTTATCACAGCAGCAGACATTATCAAGTGACGAATGCACTGATTGCCCTTTCAGAGTAGGTTACCAGCAACCACCATCTGTTCTTTCTCGTAGAGGAGGCGAACATGAACATACCGTGGATTGCACTCGAGTAACTCGTTCTCATCAACTAAGGGGACATACTTTGAAGATTTTAAATGACGTCGCATTAAGACCGGCCACAAAACGATGGCTAGCCCAGAAAACAGGGCTTCGACCTGAGTGCGTGTAAGAGGGTACACCAAATATGGGTAACATTTGGCAGAAACACTTGATGACGATGAACACCGTCATATCCAGACAGGGAGACGCAGACGGGAATCTTGACTATGCATTCCATGGTCGTTAGTAAGTACTTGTTATCATTAACAGATGGATAAGGGTCCTTGAAATGGACATTCAGTCTCTCGAAAGACGATTGCTTTAAGTAAAGTACCGTTTGACCGGGTGTGGAATCTCTGCTTCAAGTCCGTGCATGTCGAATAACGCGAAATGACTAGTTTCACCTCCTCAGTTGAATAAGATACCCTTCTGGAACTTATTTGATGCAAAATTCAAGCAACATCGGGATGACAGAATCGTGTAGTTCCTTCCTTCAGTTGATGATACATAGTGCGAACGGGCTAGTGCATCAGCGGCTTGGTTTTCTTCACCTGGACGATATGCGACGTCCAGGCTATAGCACGAAATCTCGAAACGCCGTCGCTGAATTTCGTCATTCTTGGTCTTCTCTTGTTGTTGAACGTCACATAAGTGCGACAGATTTCTGATCGATTGGAAGTGGGTTCCCGGTAAATAATGCTTCTACTTTTTGGTGGCTTCGACTGTAGCATGGGTTTCCTTCTCGACGATAGAGTGACGTCGTTCACCCTGTGGTAAAATTCTGGGGGAAAACGCCACGGGTCTAACATTCTGTGTTAAAGTAGCAGCGATAGCAAGTCCGAAGAATCACTCCTCATGACTACAGATGATTAATAGTTATCAGTGGTGACCATTACCTTCTCCGTCGTTTTTGGTTTACTCCAATGATACACTGACATTGTGTGGCAGACGAACCGTACGATTTTTGATCGGCGGATTAATCTTGTCAGGAAAGTGAGAGATCCACAAAGTGTAGTGAACATCTCGTGTTAATGGCGAATCACGGAGCGGTAGTAGTCTTTCTGGATCTGGCTTGATCGGTCGGTGCAGAAATTTATACCCCAGTAGCTTTATTTCACGAACAGCGCTAACTTTTTGTCGCCGTACTTTTTATCAACTTCGAAAAGTCATGTCAGTTTTTTTATTATGAACCCCAGCGTTCGAATCACACCTGGTTATATTACCCACGTAAACAAATGTGGCGTGCGATTCCTCCTCCATACTAAGTTAGTCTGTTGTTCTTTAGAAACATGCAGCATCGTTGGCCACTTTAAACAGTGTGCGGCAAAACTGATAGAGGTTTCTTTAGGCCTCGAGGGCAATATACGGTCTCTCCTCCTCCTTAGTAGGTATTTTTAGATAACCGCTTTGTAAATCCAAGGCGCTAAAAACCGAATACTGAGATATTTTCTCGACCATCTCGGTAATCTCTGATAGAGGGTAGGTGTCGAGTCGAATGTATCGGTTAATAGTCTGATTATAGTCTCACTATTTGTTTTATGTGCCGTTCGCTTGCAATTATCGGTACACTAAGTAGGAAGTGACGGCTCAAAAGTACGGTTTCTCAAAAGTGTCTCAATTTATGATCGAATGAATTTTTCGTCGCATGCTGAGTGACGTCGTGATTTGATTTCTGTTGGTTTTCAATTGGGCACCAAATTTCCAAACGGTGTGAGAGGTTCGACGTAAGTTGCAAGCACACCATTACCACAATGGTGGTTTCTCGCCAGTAAAAGAAATTTCAACTTTTTCATGAAGTTTGAGAAAATCATGGCCAAGGAATACATCGGTGTAAAGGTTAGACAGTACAGAACCAGTTATACTAGCATCTCTTGTAACATATATTAACACAACATAGACCATGTGTACGGCTGCCTAATCTAGTAGAAGTCATGGTTGTTGTAGTACACGATTTTTCAATTCTCCACCGATATCTCCAGACGTGAGAACTTCCGGTATCTATTAATGTACATAATGGTATGTTTTTTTAACCGATATTTCAGTAGCAGCATTCGAGGGAAAACGGAGTCATAAAAAAATACGGTCCAACAGCTGACATGACATTTCTGGATGGTATCACAGACTAGTATACTTTTTAGTAGTCCTCTTTTACCACGACAATCGCATTCCGCGTCCTTCGCAAGACATTTGAAACGTGGATGTCGATCGTGACCATGAAATGGGTATTTGCTACTGGGAGTCGCCGACACTCTCCCCAGGAGGTTGAAAAAGAGACAGACTCAGAGAGTGCCTCTGACTCTGAAGCTGAGGTGGAGCAGGAAATGAAAGCCGTCTGGAACTAATGAATCTGTTGATAGGCTGTTTCCAAAGCTTGAGTCTGTTTGAAGGCAGGTTGTAAGGCAAATGATCTGTTCTTCAAGAGCGTTGACGTATGCTTCTAGACTACATTCCACTGATAAACGTTTCCCGAATGGCATCATTCTAATTTTGTTCAGCAGTAACAGATCTGAATTTGCAACCGGTGGCCAATATCTTCAGCTTTTGATGGAAGTGATAAAAAATCTTGTCCATTTTCTTGTTTGCATGTTGCCAGAAGGTGACGAGCGAAGGCTTTGTTTAAGGGTTTCACATATCTTAATTGTTTAAATGTCTCCTTTGAAAGTGTTGCAATCTGTAATGGGTTCATGAACAGGAACATAATTGATGAGGGTTTCGAGTTTATTTGGTCCGGGAGTTTCAACGACAGTTAAAAAATGAATAAATATGCAGTATCAACGATACTCTTGTTCCGAAGGTATACAGCTTGGATCAGCGCATAAACTCTCCGGTCGCAGATAGCGTTCCATTTCAATTTACCCACTCTATAAATTATGTAATCGACAAGCGAGTACTCAACCGAGGGTGAGTGAGGAAGATTTTTTGTCCAAGAATTAGGCTATATTCATCTCACAACAGTGGAATGGAAGCGAAAAAGAGAAAACAAAAGCTTGTAGTGAAACTATCAGTTTAATTGTGTGCACCAATAGATAGTACATTGCGGGGTACATACTCCGAGAAGACAGTGGTTGAGTAGATCTTAAGTAACTGACTTGATGCTATTAGACCTGGAGACGGTTAGAGCATCGATAATCGCTCGAAACCAGCTGCCTGATGCTTATTGTGGTCTAAGTCCTCGCCTATTCCAGTCCAGGTCCAGCCAGAGGGATGTATCACCTGCTCACTAGCTTTCTGTGTAATGCATACAGTGCGCACGTTGGAGTATTCGCCAAACCTGTGACTGTCAGAAATTTACTGGTTTTGCCAGTACTTATTCCCGTCATTGTAGACATCAGCATGTCCGTCGTGTTTATAGCCGAAAGATTGAATGAATACGAGTTACCTGTCTCAGCTTTGATCGCGTACTTGTGCTTGTTAATTTCCCTCTCCGGTCTGATAGAAAGCCACGACAGCATCGGAAACGAACCGATGTGGTATGCATGTAGAAATGTAGTGGTAGGATTATAAAAGGAAATCCTTGTTGCTCGTTGGAGTATTCCGTCAGGTAGCTAGTTCAATTTGATTTGCGATACTGCTACCGAAGGCATGTTAGACACCGTTTACCATCAAATTGAAATGAGCTACTGCAAACCTTTCGGATTTATCGTTTTCCTAAAGCCAATTGTGTGTGTGACATTCTGCTGGGCAAATTGCACATCTATTTCATAACCTCTATGAACACTGGTGCATGGATCAATAGCTCAACTGTCCAGTGTCACTCTTGATATCATCTACTGGTACTCTTGTTGATGAACGGAACCGAATTTAAGTTATTGAAATACCTTAGGACGCCCGGCGAAAATAGATTTCTAAATTTAAAAAAAGATCCGACCATGCCAAGGGAGTTAATATTACTGTTTCATATGCCATGAACTAACAGTAATTTCGACTGACGGGTCGACCTAATGTTATTTACATTTTCTAGAAGATTTGGGATGTATTGTGGAAGTGCTGCTGGATTTATTTTTATCCATTGTTGAACCGGATGGCGTCTTGGAGGGCGTTTTAGTCGAATGTAAGCATATGTTGCAGTCCCTTTATTCTAGACTGTGAATTTTTAAGCAGCAGAATACGGTGTTCTTTTTTTCACTGCCTCGTAGACAACCCTAAGCCTTCTCGATAGATCTGACTTATCAGTTTCTTGCATTATGTTATAAGACTGGCGCATGGTATGTCTGCTTCTACCGTTGATATTAAGCTATTGAAAGCGGTTGGGAATATTAATTGCAATAACTTTCGTTACCGTGGCTTCTACTTTGAACTGTGTCCCTGTGATCTGTCAAAAATAATGGTCCACGGATTTCGTTAACGTTATTTATGAACGTTTATTTTATCGATTTTGCTTGGCTTATCAATGTTACCTATTAGGTTGCCTTGCGGCAGCTTTTTGGAGGCAATCATTCTTCCTATGCCCACGTGCTGTGTGTCAACGAACTTTCTTTTCAGTGGTAAACCACCTTGAATGTAGGTTTGTTTCTAGTTCTTTGTAGTAAACTGGTGTTATTCATAATCACCACTAGTTAATGCCAGTTTGTTTTGCATCGGCTTACCAAGGGATAGCGAAAGACGGTAGCCAGAATCAACCGCTGCGCCGGAAAATTCCCGATGGTAAGCGGCTCAGTGTTTGTGAAATGATCTACAAGGCTAATGGCTTATGCATATATAGCTTGCCATTAGCTCCTGGAACACAGTGTGTTTGTTTGTGGGAGTATCTGCGGTTGCAGTTTGAGTGGACCTCTGCATCAACCGTTCTCCACTGTGTGCCCAATTATACCCTGTGGTCTTTGCCCGCAGGGCGTCCACACAAGGTGAAGTCCGAGAGGAAATCTGAAAGCTTAAATGCCGTAGATCACCCGGCTGAGATGCTGTTTTTCTATCGTTTTCTAAGAATGACGGAGGTTTGTTCGCTGAAAAACTGTTGATTCTATTCTTCAAGGTTTAAAACGTAGAACACGTTGCCCCGGTCCTGGTAAGGAATCGCTTGGTACCCCCATCTTAAAAAAATACCTGAGTAACGCACTCATCAACCATCGGGTATCAGTTTGACATCTATTGTGCGTGTTCTTACTGATCCTCGTTTAGCTCCACAAATTACTCGAAAAACGTAAGCAACGGTCGCGAACGGAAAGCTGAGTGCAAAGTGCTGACAGACATTTGTACGTACACTCATTACGAATGCTGACGGTTTGGACTTAGTTGGGAGTTTCGTTTACCACGGTGATCGTATCACATTTAGCGACAGATTGAAAGGAGGAATTTTCTCACTGCTCACTAATGCTTGTTTGACCTTACTTGGCTTGAAACATCGTCGTTCATTTATTGTTAAAGAGCAAGGTGTACACCATGACTGCACGTGCGGTACCGTCCTAGAGTTGCGAAATATAGCCTCTCCGCGTCGATGGTATTCCTAAGCTATTTCTCTAACAATATGTATGAACTGTTTTTGGGCACTCAGATAGGGGTCGTAGGGTTCAATGACAATGGCCGCATTAGTTGATAAGAGTCGCACGCTGACAGCTCTGGAGTGCGCTTGACGAACCTTGTAGATCATTCGGGAAGTTTCACTCAGATTTATTGGATGGCCAGTATCAATCAGGTGAAAACCGGTAGCACTGAAAACGGGCTTTCTCAAACGGTTACGAAGCCATTTTGGGATGTGTTCATGAATCCCTTCCGATAACCGCCGTGTGGTTTTCCCAACGTAACCCACTTGAAAACAGGTGAAGTAGTAAACCTAAAAAGGGAAGAAAACCAAGGCAGGCTACCTTTGAGATGTAGCACCATCGCCGGGAATGTACTGAACGATAAGATGACACATTCCGCAAGATAGACATTCTTAACTCCATTACAAACTCAGCCGTAAGTTTAACCTTGTCTGATAAAATGACAAAATAGGCCTTTTATTCACTATCTGAATGATTTTGTGCTTGGTTTTTGGTTGCATATTTCTATCCAGAAATCGCTCGGGATATTCATTTTGGTCCAGCATGTCTCGAACGTACTGGCGTTCATCCTACGGAGAACCTGATGTGAAAATCTTTTGAGCTGTGATTATCAAGTAGCAAACCAAGTTCCGCTTGTATTTCAGCGAAACAATGTTGAAAATGTGTGCGTACTGATCAGTCCAAGTGTTTTCTCATGAATTGACCTTTGAACTGACCCATCCATTCTGCGAAGCATAGCAACATTTAGAAACGACAGTCGGTTGCTTGCTTATACTTCGATAGTGAACACAATGGTTGAATGCGCACGATTGAAGTCAGCTAATGGAGTCTGGACATCATCCTTATTGTTTATCAGACAGTGATTGGACAGCTATCTGAAACCCGAGCAAGCGTGAAGCACTTGATACCATCGAACGCGTGTCGCATGACAGGCATGCATTTACCAGCATTGCCATCCTCCTATTGGAGATTGTGATCTGCCCCACTTTTGTTATTTATAATGACCTATTTGATTTGTTATAATTTCCATACATAACTCGTACATACCTTATGTAATTGTAAAAGCCTGATGAAAATGATCGAAGACAGCAGTTTGCATAATTGACTGTCGTTTTGGGTGACGAGGACACGTCTGATACACGCCTACCCACTACGTCGCACTTCGTTTTCACCCTCTCTGTGTCTTTAAAAACGATAATCAGCCATTGGCTTGACATAGAACCATGTAGAGGTTGGTACTAAATGTTACCTGTGTTATGCGTTCCCGGGATTCTCAACCGGGGTCCAAAATATGCTGAGTGTTGTTGACTGCTAGTAGTAGTCGGCGATGGAGGTGCTGTTCTGCTTGCCGTTTTCGTCCTTGCTGAGTTTTTCAGCAAAAATTCCGAAATCGCTTACAATATAACACTAAAAAAAGTCCATTTTCTTGTTGTGTCATTACGCATGTTGTCCCGTCTTTTTTTTATGTTTTTGTGGATTTGTTTTGTTTTATTAATCGTGTTTAGTGATGACGCATTACCTTCACTTACAGCTCGATCGTTTGTTTGCGTCGCGATTTTAATAGTTTTAGTTTAAAACAATTTGTTCTCTTCAGAAGTTTGATCAACACCGTCAGAACACGAAAACTGGTAGATGCAAGCATTTCGTATGGACTCGTCAGTACCAAATTTACAATAACATGAAACATTTTTTTATATCGAACAGTTATGGGTGGATTGAACTGTTAGGAAAGGTCACTAAATCCAGGGCAGGGTCAAGTTCACGAACAATTGTTTCTGAACACAGGGCTGGCTTCAGTCGATTGATTGCGACAGGCTCAGCAAACCGCAGGAATCTTGAACTGGGATGACGTAATAAGATTCTGAATGCACAAGCCGGATTGATGATGTGACCAGTGGTCAGGATGTGTTTTGCGATTGCAGACACTGGTTGTTTGCGTGTTTCAACAACTGCCGTTCTTCGGTAATACTGAGTTCTAGTTTTAGATGTAAGTCTTTTGAATGATTAGATTTCACTCCTTCCTTTTGTTTTGCTTTCTAATCACGGCCTATCTCTTTCTTCATGGCTGCATGTGATTTGTGCATGGATGTGTATTGTTGTCCATGATGATGATGATGGTAATGGCTATTTCGTTATTTTGTATTGGCATTGGATTAGTGAAATAACTTAGTAAAACTTGTTGGACTTACTTACTGCCATATGTAAGTGTATCTGTCACTCACTACTTTGGAGCCTATATTAACGCTGTTAAGATGTGCTTTTTACTGGCTAACTATTTTGTTTAGCTAAATCTGGGGTGGTATTTGTTAATTTACATCGCCGATTTCAATCTTTCCTTGCACGGTTGAGTATGTGACTTTACTATGGTCCGCGAAGCCTCCAGTGTGTGCAGATGCTTATAAAGTATCTCTCCAAACGCCGATTTCCTGAATCTTTAACGACGTGTGGCGAGACCTCACCATTGGAATCGCAAGGTTTGCAGGCATCTCTTCCTGGCGGGTACACCTAACTGCTGTGTCGTTCCCCAGACTTCACCGGAATTTATCCCACCCGTCAGTTTCTGCGTCATACTCCGTTTGAAAGTTAGGTTTTAGGTAGCAATCTGGGAACCAGTGTGTGACCTAGTTTATAGGCTTGATAGTTTTGACCTCAAAAACTGGTCTCAGTAGGGTGTTTCCTGATTAGGATCCATCAGGGAACGGGCACGTTTTGAGGTGGATGGTGTCGGGCATTTAGGATCATTGAGGTCGTTGACGTTCGTGGTGTGACTCTCCGCGTTCTCCCCAGTTATTTTTTTTAATTAACCTGCCTGTTATTTCGGTCCTCTCGTTTTTTTATTCACTTCACGTTCCATCTTTTATTTGTATTCTTCACGTCAGCCTGTTTTTTGACTATTGAATATACTTTAATTAGACATGTCTATTATCATTGAGGGTCTGTAAGTAGAAGCACTCGTCCGCAGTCTTACTTAGTACGCTGTCTTCTCGGTATCGGTTACCTATAGGACCTTTGTTGATTGTCAGTTATTCTTCGAACTAATGAATTTCATACTAGCCTAAATATTTCTGACGGCCTCATTTGATTGGACATCACACTCTGCCTAGCAGAGCCCCTTCTCAACTCGGTTAGGTTTTGTCACCACGATTCGATTGTGATGTCATAGTTTTTCCTCTGTCACCCACAGGTTTCAGTTATTGGCCATTTAAGCTTAACTCATTGGCCATCATATTGAACAACCACAAACGGGAAAAATCGTTTGCCTGTGGTTGACCTTGATCATCTTGTGGTTTGTCGATGATAAAATCGAAGTACACTGATATGGCAGGCTTTCAGAAATTGGGACAGAAGGATCACTGAACGATTAGATTGTTATAGTATTAATAGTGAGCTGAAGAGGCCTGATAAACCTGGCCGAGCACTCTGAGCCGTTTAGTGATTATTAACATTCTTCGTGAACTTATCGCTAAAGAGTGACGTCCAACGGAAAATGTAATCTGTTATGGAGAACGATGAAAGCCAGTCACTTCACATGGAGACTTACTGTGCTAGTTGTGCGATTCCGTGGCCCGATAAAAACACTGGTGACATTCAAATAATGTTGGTGACAGAGTAGGTAGAAATGTGAGAAACGATCATCCCCGTGTTGTATGTGTGTGTGTGTGTGATGTATTGCCATTCAATTGGCTATCTAGCATTGACCAGCTGGACACATAGGCCTCACTCACATACCTGCCGGTCTTATTCTTTTGGATTTACACCGGATACGTGGTGTGTGAGTGGATTCGTAATTGATGCAGCGCAAACCATTTGGGGTGATGGTTTAAAGCGCAGTCGTCCTTTGGCTTCGGTCACTGTGACAGACTAATCCGTTTCGGATGCCACCAACCATGTGTGATCTACTGCATCCATCAGATCGGCAATTTACATTGTATTTAACAATGCTTTATGTGGTTCGTTTTCAAACTGATACTCCACGACTTGTTTCGTCTTTGTTTTAATTCATCGGTTAGAGATAGTCTGAATAAGGAGTCAAAGTCCTTATCCGCCCGATCACCATATATATTAGTATCGCTTGTGACGTGAGAATTTGTATATTTTCACTGTTGAATTGACACATTTACCTTCTGTTCGTTTTTAATTCATTTCGCTTGTAGTTTCTGTGAAAAATGACCCGAGGTCAGCAGAAAATTCAAGCTCAACAGCGGAACGCCAAGAAACAGGCTGATCTGAAGAAAAACAGTGTGGATCAAAAAAAGGCTGCCAGCAAATCGTTGATTCATTCTTGTCCGGTTTGTAAGGCTCAGATGCCGGATTTGAAAACATTCAAACAACATTTTGAAAACAAACATCCAAAGAGTCCCCTTCCTTCGGAACTGCTTGAGGTCGCCTAACGGTTAAACAAATCTCTGTCCAATTCGATAAATTGTTTATCATCCTTCCTCCATGTACTTTGTGTGCACATTTGCGCGATTCGTAAAATCCATTAAGATGTAAAAAAAGCGCCACTATTAATGTTCGAATCTCTTTATTTTCATGTTTTTTTTCATGGGTTTCCGGTTTCACAGTGGGCGTCTGACATATTTCTGTTGAAGACTTGCATACGTTGGGTTTGGTAGCGTCATCTTAGCTACGTAATGCATTTCGATGCTCACCTTCAGACCCATCCAGTACACCGTAAACGTTTACGTCCTCATTGTCAGACTGCAAAACGAATTTCGAACTACTAACATTTGCGCTACGAACCAAGCCCCCTGTTCAGCCAATCATCACCGTTCTTTTGTGGAGATCACTTGAGGCTAGGGTTGTTTGTTATTGGCGTGGAGTAGTGAAGCAATTACGATCAATGAAGCGGGCATTAATTATCACAAAGATGTTTTCTGATTCTCATTTGCCACGGGGTTATATGTCTGCACTTGGACGATGGCTATTTAAACTTAGACATAGAGGTTTCAGGAAATAGGCATCCTCTGTCTTGTTTACTTTGTCTTTTGATAGTAAGATGTGTTTATACCGTGGTTATATAGCGTCACTATCATCCGCTAGTGTATTGGTGTCGATGAAGATGATATTGACCCGGATACACCCTGTTGATTGGGTATCCATAGTCCATCTCATGGTGAGTTTGTACTGGTTACGATCGCTAGGCTGGAAAGTTAAAATGCCTGTTGTCTTCCGATGCTCGCTTTTAACACTTCACCCTAGTCGGTTTTACTTTCTGTTTGTGCTCTTCAGTTAAACATGTCTTGTTTGAGATACTAGATTGTTTTCGATTTATGATATCGCTGCAGTTAGCTAACGCATCATCCAACCACGCGGATCTAGAAGAGAAAGACTATCACTCGTGATTTTACTAATGAGAGTCGCTAGTTCCTTTTTCCTATCTTCCAACTTGGAGTTGATGGCGGGTGGTCTGATCGAAGTAATCATCAATAAAACCGATGAACTTCATGGATTGGACAACTGGTTTGTGTCTGGAACAGTTTTTGGTGAGATTAGGGTCATATTGCCAGTTAAAAAAGTCTACGCCCAAAACATTGTAAAGTGTTATGTGATCACGGTAATATAGGAAATTATTCCGCGATATGCCCACTTTCTATGTGACCCGGTGTCAGGTGGATTAAAAGCTGCCAGGCTTACCAAACCTAGATATAGGCAGTCGCGGCCACTAGATTCAAAGCGATGACTGTGATCAGCAGTTTAGTTACTTGATTTCAGTCGCAATTTGCTTCGCTTTGGTATGATTAAGATCCTCGAATGTCTCCTCTTCTAAACCCCAGTTTTTAACAAATATTCGATCTTCACTTGCTCATAACTCTCCCTATTGATGGCTGGTGCGTTGTGGGCTTGCGATTGTAGTACTCCTGGAATGTAGTCGATCTCCACATGTTTAGGATAGAATGCTTGTGTGACTGATGCCGACAAATGTCGCGCTCTAACTGGAGATGAAGCTGTGGATACAGTTTGTTTCTACGAACTCACAGCTCTGGCTAAGTTTTCCTCTTGGGCAGTATGTTGCACAACTTCTTCCGTGCCTTGTTAATCAATGGTTAAGCGCATCATCCTGTTCCTAAAGAGTTATTGTCAGTTTTCATACAGCTGACGTGACCATAACGAGTGAGAAGGCTACATTGGTATTTAACTCTCTTATTAGTCAGCGTTATGCATAGGTAGCTGGTGGTTACTCCGGTCCAAGATGCACTAATTATCAACCTTGAGATCTGCGTCAGACAGTGGAACTCCCTTATCGGATAAAGCGTATCGGCTGACCACGAGGGGTTATAAGTACAGCGCCAGAAAGGGTCAATTAGTTCTAAAGGAGCACTAGGGTTCTTCCAACAGTACAACATATTGTAAGCACCTATCCAAGTAATCCTTAACGACTGTTTGAGGAAATTCAAGTCTAATAGCTTACACATGATGCCCCTGATCATCGCTGCAAATTTCGCATTGGGCTTTTCGGGCGAGTGGATATTTTGTTGATTGTTTGCTAATTAAACATTATTGGTCGATTTAACGCAATACCAACAGTTTTGTTCCAAAGTTGTGGTCTGAGCCAGAATTCTAGAGAATATACTGAATGTGTATGTGCACACACACAAGTATGCGGTTGAGTGCGACAAATATGAGACCGCTCAATGCCGGTAGAATCTTGTGAAGAAAGTGTTAGGGCGTCCATTTCTTTCCGTACAAAACCGCCTCCGTCCTCGAGAAAAAAGGCGATTGACTATCCTAATTAGCAGAACTATTCAGAGCGATCGAGAAGTAACCTTGGTTAGTTTCTTTTTACCCGTTCGACCTTTTTATTCTGCTGTGTCGATTAGTAACTAACTATTTTCTCCGGTAAACGTCCTCTTTTTGTGACTCGGAAGTGTTTCTTGACCACTGCGCATCACGTAAGTACTTTGTATTTTTCGCCTTTCCGCACACGTTTTGGGGCGGAACAAAGCCGTTTTTCTGTACATGTTTTTTATCTTGTCTTAGGAGCAACCAGGGGACAGTTGCGGTATTATTGGGGACCGAGATTTTCGTGTTACTTATTACCGGGAAGAGAGTCCGAATTCTGCCAAACGCACTACGATTTCAAGAACGAACCAGGTTATCGTTCTGAATGGTTTACAACAGATACATAGGCGAACAGTAGGTGTCGTGGGAAAATCAACGTTCTTCGTGTTTATCGTAATTGGCTTGCTGAGTCTGAACCCGATAGCCGTCTGGTGCGATTTCGTTTCTCTCGTTGGTCGAACGGACATTTCGTCCTAACGTGGAACTCTTAACCGTGATAGCTTGAGTACCCACTAACAAATAACGATATCTCAACGGTAGTCAATGAGAAGGTCAAATCAAATAGTTTGGATCTTTATTGGTCGGATCAGTGTACAAGCTTAATGCAGTGGCGCTCGTCCGGACCGTGTCCGGACGAAGGTCCTGTTCATTGTTCCGATCGGGGTCCAACCGCGTCACGCGTGCCTGTGTATTGACCGCACTGAATCACATCCAATTGGGGCGTTCCAGTTGGTTGAGTGTGCAGGTGGTGACCGCGTACGTGCGTGAGTTCCGAGGTGGAGGTAGGTTTCCGGGCCGACGGATGTGTGGGAGTGCATGCACAGGTTGGGCCAGTGAGCGTCACTTAGGCTTGTCACATGATGCGCCGCGTGAGAGGGCGAGACGACGGCTACAGTAAGGCAGTTTATGTCAGAAGTGATCGTAGTGATGTGATCATCGCAGTATGAACGTGACGCTGAAACACGCATGGCAGTCTACGGGCGAATGGAGCCGCTATGCATCATTTTTTGGAAATGTCCGAAAGGCCTCTACGACCAATGGGGCATTCAGTAAGCAGCACATTGCACGTGGTCCTGTTTCGCGAGTAGGGTTTGATAGAAAGCTTTTAACATGAAATACCCAGCAGTTCGTAGAAAAGTAAATGAGGTTTGTGTTACTCCTCGCTGTTGTTTGTCATGGGCCGATTGTTACAGATTCACTCTGTAGACCGACCATTCAAGTACGCGGGTAGCTGTTTGACTGATTACACCAGTTAATTGGCAGGTTCTGTCGGATCACGCGACGAAGACTTCCGTCAAATACAAAAGAGTATGTGAACAGTGGCATTGTATAAAACAGTGTAAGTGGATCAAAATGCAAATGCGAAACCGCTCGCATTTTTGATAATGGGCTGTCAGTCGGTGGCAATCATGTTTATAGTACATATCCTTGCCACGGCCGGGGCTGGAACTCCAACTACTCTCACAAGGCAAACGTTTTGGCGATTGCGCCATTTACTCCACACTAGGTACGACTGGATCGCCAATGTAAGAACTCTGCCACACCGGCTTGTGAGTAGTGTTCAGATCGTCTCAAAAAGAAGCAATAACTGTCCTGTTAACTTCACTCTATGACTGCACGACTTATACGAGCGATTTTGTACTCATGTAAACCTCATCAGTAGTCAAAATGTAGTTCAACAAGTTGACAGCTTCTGTGGTTTCCGCTTAGAAGGGAGTTCAAGTTGTGGAGTCATTGACTAAAGTTGACGGACGCTTACCGTGTCTCATCTCGAGGCTGTCACACACAAACGAATTTGGACGAGTGCTCATTGTGAGGTCAATGACGCAGTGGTCAACACGGTTGTCTCATGAAAGCCTGCCCGAAATCTCTCCCGGCCGTGGGAAGCTTTGTAGTGCCGACGAGCTCTTACAACAGCGGAACTCGAGTAAAGTGCTTTTCGAGATGGGCTGACTGGAAAGTCTTTCGGACTGCGACAGCTACGATCAATTCTGAATGATGTACAGTTTATGTAGATTACAGTTAAGACGAACCCTAAGTTGCAGGAATCGCTTTCTCCTTATTTGAGGGAACAAGGACGGTTCAGAATGCAACTAATGGGTAAGTAATATATATTCAGTACACCAAATCAACGAGAGAACGATAGGATCGGAGGCTAGCGTCCAAGGTGTGTCACACGAACTACCTCTCAGCCCATCTACTGTTGCAAACAAGGGTGTACATAAAGTTTCGACAATACAGGTGCAATTATCAGTTGACAGCTACACAGGCAACGATAAGCGGGTAGGGTCAAAACGGTTTATATGATTTGGTTGTAATCAGAATGATATATTTACGGTTTAAATTAGTGTCTTAGGCCTTCTTCACAGTACAACTCGGCGCGGTAGAGTGTTGTATGCTTGTTATCTCTGACCACCAGCTCAGGGTTATATGCCATACCTGTCAGATGTCACAAATACATCTTTTTCTGAGTATCTGTGCATCTGGTAATCGTCCTTGTTTTCTTGTCTGTTCTCAAAATTATTTTTGTCAACTTTGTCGGGCTTTCGATGTGTTAGTGGAGTATTAGTGATTTGACAAAATCGGGAGCCAGTAAGTGGTCAGCTTGGAATGTTAGTGTGTGGTTAATTGGAAATGGGACGAAAACTACGAAAGAGGACGTAATGAGGCATTAGGACTGGTGTGGATGACATTGTTTACTTGTGTTAAACTGACTGACGTAGTCTGATGTTTTTCGCATCTCAATGACCTATTGGACTAAACTGGTTGGTGTGACAAAACCACTGATACCAGACAGGCCAATAAAAAGAGGTCTGACGAATCACAGTCTTTTGATCCTCCAGCATAGTGGTTGGAAGAGGGTTGAATTCATTTCCTGGAAAAAGTACCAGTTTTGGTAAGCTGCCAACCGCTCACTGCCTTGTGTTACAGGCTGTTGAGCCAAAGTCTTTGATTGAGAACCCTAATCGTTCTCCTGTTTAGGTCTGGGCGTCCTGACATTATCTCAACCCACACGCAACTGTGGATACTCACAGTAGTGTTCATTCCATACTGCATTGGCCGTCTCGTAGTATAAACCTGGTCTTGCTATTTGTTGCATACAGCAGGGTGGGTAAGCGGAAACACTATTGCTGAAACTCTCCCCCACTGTCCTTTCAAATTTGGTTTTCAAACACCTCTCTACCCCTATTTCTATTAATTATTGTGCAGGTCCCACAGCAGCCATAGCTAATCGCAGTAACTCTGTGTCGGTAAGTCGCATATCTTACGATCCAGCATCAGGTCTCTCTCGTCCCTAGGCTAGACTTAAGATGCGAACTAATATAGATTCTTTCAAAGTTCGCACTCTAAAATAGATAGGTCAACAGGCCACTGTTACCCGGATGTTGTTGTCCACTGCATTTCGGAGGCTAGAATCTAAGATAGTATTCAACGTATGGAACTAACAGCATCCGCATTGTCTACCAGATACAGGTTATATACTTCTGATAATTCCACGGTCGTTACTACCGGTCAGGCTGTAATCAGTATAGTCCTCAGTACGACGGCCACAGCCGCATTGATAGATAATGATGTGCCGTAGTAAGAACAAAACTTGGGTCTAGTGCTTCCTTTTGAGGGGGGCCAGCCGAAAGGCTTATCTGAATGCGAAGGCTGCGATCAGTTGTGGGTGGCGTTCAGTTTGAAGTAGCCCAAATCCCCGAATTTCTGTTACTGGTAAACGAAGTAATGGAGTATTGTCTGCGGTAATCAAAGGATGCCGGCGTGGACCTATCTGGTAGAAGACTGAGTGATCTTCACTATACTGACAACAAGGTGTTCCTGTTTGACAATTTTCAAGCAGCGCTCTACTAAACAGTTCGAGATGCAGCGTCGAAGTGCAAAGCAGTCCTGCGAGATTACTACGATTACGTGGATTTATTGATAGATACTGAAGTTATGGAGGTTGATCGTTCTGTGTACGGGGTCGTCTGCATCATCGGTGACGGAGGTTTAGGGAATGAAATAGATACGCGTATCTCTGAAGCTATCGCAGGATCTACTAATCTAGGACACCGTTGGCGATAGTTAGACATCGTTGTGACGCTTAAAGGTCGTGTATAAAAGGCAACAGAGGGCTGTATCACTATACGGCAGCCAAACGTTACCATTCAGGGTAAAAGGCCGGAACCGTCTTCGGGTATTTGATCATCGATGTCTGTGTTCGATCGCTCGTATCGGGTGGCACCAACGGATGTGCATCGAGGAGGTTAGGAAAGAGGTATTTATTAATGATTGCCAAACGAGTTCTTTCGTTCACTCCATACAGTTGCACAGACTAATATGGTTAGGTCACGCATTAACGATGACAGCTAGTCGTCTGTCAAATAAGGCAGTTTTTGCCGATGTTACCGCTGATTGGCGTAAGGTGCGAAGTGGACATAATGACCTGGCATGAAGAAATGAGGACGTTCGGTAAGGTGTTGGCCACTGTAGGTCGAATTCGTCTTCCGTGCTCTGAACCTCGCAACTTAGAGAGATGGTGGCTGGATACGTTAGGTGAAGTGACGGCTCAGTGGCGTAAATGTTGTCTGACCGGGTTATCATTGAAGTGAGTGTACTCAGTGACACGGGGCAGTGAAAGTCTTGAGGAGGCTACCTTGCTGATGACGCTTTACTTTCACGTATAGCTTCGTTGTTTGTCTGGAAGGTTTAAGATCTTTGATGTTGAGTTTTTGAATGTGGACGTAGTTATATTTAGTAGGGAGGTCTCCTCTAGTCCCGGTGTAACGATCAGTTTTCGATGTTTTTTCTCAAACCAATACTATTACAGAGGTCGGAACAAAACATTAACTTTTTGAGTTGACATCATGTAGCGTCACAGGTGAACACTAAAATATACATAACCAATGAGACTTGAACTGGACATTACTCGAATACTACGCAACACGTTCAAGGTCAACTGGTTTTAGGCGCTGGGCCGATCATGATCGTTTCGTTTGCTTGGACTAAGCAAAGTTCTTATGGGAACACAGGCCAAAGTTGTGTAATTTGTTTACAATGAATTCGGCGGTCGCCAATATACGCAGATGTTTTAATGGCAACTCTGTGGACATTCCGGATTGATTTGGTGGTGTCTGCTAAATGTATGGTGATACCACTTTTTGTAGATTTTCGGCAAGCGGTTGTGAAACTTCTGACAATGTTTGTTTCGGTGCAATCACAAATGAGCATATATTTAGGCGAACCACTTCGCTTGGTACCAGGTCACGCGAATGCCTTTGAGATCACAACTCACAACATGCGTGAACCACATTCCGTCCAGCGAAGCCAACGTATCGTGCTTGTCCGACTTTCCCGTCGGCTTAGATGTATACAGACAATTAACCGCCATTATTGCTGTAGCTTAAGTACACAAGGTTTGGATTCACTCATATTTGCTGTGTCGCATATGAGGTCATGTGACTGAAGTCCTTTTGATTCACTG